>KK502658.1:0-10414 GCA_000688735.1 Glossina austeni
CACATCCACGTGTTCAAATTTTTGGGAGTTTGTTGTCTTTTCAGCCTGTGAATTTCTTGCCGACTAACATAACAATATCCACATAATCGATATAATGCATTTTTCAAGAACGAAGACCTTTAACGTCAAGAACGGTCGTTTTCATCATTTCATTATTAATTTTAGCGAATTTGCGGTCGAGCCGCAATTAAATTAATTCTCATTGGAGTTTGCTTTCTGCATAGTTATTGTGAGAGAAGAATATTTAAAATTTGAAATTGAAAAATTTGAGGAAACAATTAAACGTACCGAAGCTTCTCGATGAAAAACTTTGAAAGTTGACTTCCTTCTCGAAGCTTCGAAAGAATACTGATACGAAGGCGAAAAAATGCTTACCACCAATCTGTCAATCATTGTATATTTCGCCCCCTTCGCTCGTCGACCCGTAGATTATTGCTACTTGAAAACTTGCGCTCGCCTGGCTTGCCGTATCGTTTAAGTAGTGATGCTAGACTTTTGCTCTTGGAAAGAGATATTATTTTTAGCAAGTTCGTGCCACTCATCTCGAACATTTGTCTCTTACGATATTTGTTGCAATGTACTGTGAGGAGGCAAAGTCGCACATTCGTTTTGCTGTCACAAATCTTTTGTTCGGGCAGGGCGTGCTAGTATGTAAGTTACACTTAACTATCAAAGGTAGCAGCAAGTGTACATCGCAATGGACATCTTAGGCCACGCAAGGCAAGGTTGGAAATGCCAGATTTTCTTGCGAGAAATCAAAAGAGCGGCTTCCGGTCAAAGATTTGTGCTTTTTTCTTTTTGCTTTGATTCTAGCGGCGAGCTTCTTCTAAGTTCTATGCTCCACGTGTGATTTGAAAGTCTCGAGTAAAGAAAAGATATATGAATTAAACATTTACGTGACTTTATAAAGGAAAACTATACTCTTACGCATAGTTGGTGAAGTACAATAGAAATCCTAAATATTATACATAATTAATAATCGCGTCCGTGATGAAACTGGTCATTACAGTAACTACTATAAACGAGGTAAATATTCGCGGTCATAACTTTCAAGTTAAATCTTGTGAAGAACCCTGGATTTCTATGACCATCTTCCCCACAATACTTTGTAAATGACGCTTCGTTAAGTTAAGCAATACATTCCTAATCTCGCGCGTAGAATTCCTACTTTCTTTCCGTCATCTTTAGAAAGAAGTTCAATAATTTACTTGGAAATTTTCTAAATAGCAAAGCGATAGCCTTCCATTTTTACCTATGTTTAGCTCAACGTCTAGCAATTATAGGGTTTTATGTTTTAATAGCGTAGCGATGAGAAGCGTTTCTTCAACAATCAATATAGAAACGTAGCCATACTTAATGCAGTATCTTTTTCCGTTTCGCTCAGTAAACCAACAACAAATGATTCACGGATGTTGAGTAAAAAACGTTGAATGTGAACACGAAGGTCTTGATTTGAATCTTAGCGAAGTACTGAAAATATCTTACATTGACGTATATTTTAAGTGAATGGATCGCATATATGTCGTGTTTTTTGAAGTCTCCTAATAAATGTCAGAATACAGAGACGCAGAAGTAGATAACAAGATGGATTTTGCCTTTGATCAACAGAAGTAATTTTGTTGGTTGTCTACCAGTGATTGTGTGCCGAAGCTGTTCAATGTGGTCCTAATAATTAAGCTGAAGAAGTGATTAGAGCACAGACATGATTGCGCTGATTATCGGATTATGTGTGAAAAGTGCAATAAGAACGACTTCAAGGCAAAGTTCTTTTAGACAATATTTTGAGTCGCTAATCACACATAGAGGTAGACGTGAATCTATCTGTTCGGTGCGAACACGGACATATTTGTTTTTCGGCTGTTTTTGATATGCATTTCTGGGTGTTGGGAACGTTTGGCGAAGACAAGGCATTTCTTAAAGATGGCGCATCACCAACAAGAAGGTATCAACTCTCTAAAAGGTTCTTTCTACGCTAGACACGCGCCAAGTAAAAAGTCAACTGAAAGCTCTCTCTATTTCTTTAAGTAAAAATTTACGAGTTTTCCTCATTGTTCTTAAATTATGAAAGACAGAAGATTGCAATTTTCTAAAATTTAATTTGTGAAGGATTCCAGTATTCTTGCTCAAAAATGGCAAAAATTGGCCACACAGAGGAAAAGTTTTCCGTTTTTTTGCCCTTTTCTACTTAATGCTTGTAAGGTGGACAATGCAAAATGTTGAAAATCATTCTGTATACTCTATAGTTGAAGATACATTGAAGATACCTTGGAAAAATTTCGAAAAGTTGAACACGACCACACGCACTCATCATAACAAAACATTTAGATTTATTTTATCTAGTTTTTTACAAACAGGCAAACAGGCAGATGGACAGACGAATAGACGTGTTTAGATGAATAGAAGAATTATAGAGCATGAAAATGTTGTTGTTTCACTTTTTTTGTTTTTTTTAGGATAACGGTGACGGGTATAAAAGACTCGGCCCCGACCGAATTTAACTTTTTTACTTGAGTGGTCTGTCCTTTGTTACGTTGCGTTAGGATAACATTACTATTGATACAACAAAATGAATGATGGTGGGTAGGCAAGACGCGATGCCAGTCGAGTATAGCTTTTTTAGCCATTTGATTGACTTAATAGATATGAATATCTGAGAAGTGATATTCATTACCTGTAAAAGTTTTTTCCCCAAGCGGTCCGAGAAGGGTATCGCTGTTGAGTGAATCCCTATTGGAAAGTTATTGTCTGATGTCTTACAAACGTAAATCAAAAGTGGTTCCTCATTTCTCAAACGGATTAACAGGCGACTTTAGAAGGTATATATGTTTATTTACGTCTAACCACGTGCCAACAAAAGTATGTTACTGTGTGTTCATTGAGATTATGTTGGGCGGTTACAAGCCTCAGAAGGAATCGAAAGCTTTCAATGCTTCTGGCACGAAATTTATAGCTTGGAATGATGTTTTTAAAAGTGGTTATAAATTTGGCTATAGAACTACAACTTTGATGGCACTTTTCTTCTCTTTTCGCTACGCGTAAATAGTGAAATGTGTCACCCCGTCTGCCACGCATGCGGCAAACGAGGCGTTTTCAGGCAAAAAATGGTCAGGGAAATAGAATGAGGAAGAATATTTATAGCGCTGATAATGCAACGCGGTACTGGAAAAAGTCATCATAAGTTGATTGTGATGAAAAAACACAGATTACAGCTCTAAAGACTCAAAAGACGATGTTGTTGCAAACACCTTGCGGCATAATTTCAATAATTTTTTATTTTATACCCTCCACCAATTGTGGTGCACGAACAAACTAAGTTTGTGCGAATGTATATCACACACAGAAGGGCTTGAACATTATTATCAAAACAAGCGACTAACTGTACTGGGTGAAGTGGTGTAGAGTATGTAATGCTCGGTGTTGCCTGACTATAATGTTCTTACTTGTTTTTTTATTCAACAGAGTAGTGAAGTTATTCTGCTCTCTCCCATGGCGTTTATTTACATTTTAATCTTCATCTTTGGGCTTGATGAGCTGCTGAGAAATTCTGCAAGGAGAAAAGCTCAGTCTTATTATAAAGCTTTCGCTTTCGCTTTCGCTCAAAAATGCATGAGCAATGTACTGAATTTCTCGAAACGATGGTAGATAAGAGTTTTTGACGTGCGACTGTTTACTAAAATATTCTGCCAGACATACATGGCCGGAAGGACATGTAAATAATAAGAAAAGGAAAATATTGTACAAATGTCTGCAACAAATTTTTATTGTTTCAAGAATTTATTAGAAACCAATTTTGAAAAGTTCGATAACACGAAACGTTAAAGGCAAGAAACTTGAATTAATTTCCTTACAATGGTGAGAAAGTATAGAAAAAAAGCTTTTCGCGATTATAATATTGTGGGAGCTTTAATTTTTAAATCTTTTTCTAAGTGTAAAATACAACAAACAGTTAGAGAAAAGAAAGAGACAGTGAGAGAAACTTGCTTTACTCTGTCTTAGAAACGATTTATTTACCAATAAAAAAGTGTTATCTCGCCAACGCGGTTCGTAAGAGAACGCGAATGTTTAAAGCTTCTATATGAAAAAACAAGTTTTAGCGTACATTTCATATCAATTTTTACGCGCATATCCAAGAGAACGTTGCATTCAATGCATGCAACGTTGTGCTCGTGTAAATTATTTCATTTCATTTAGAAAGCTTACATGATTTGCCTTCAAAGGAAACATGAAATTTATCTTTTCGTGTTTGTTAGCATTTCTTTCATTCATTTTAGAATTTCTTATAAAGTTCATGCTTTCGTGTTCTTATCTTCGCGATGTTGTTAAGAGAAACAAGGAAGAGATATAAAATTAAAAAAAAATTAATTGTTTTTTTTTTTTTTTTACAGCGAAACAAAAACACAGCACACAGCAATTCACAGAACGGACTACAAAAGAAACATTTTAAACGATTCAAGGCAAAGGTAAGCACCCGAATCATTTAATAATGTCAGTCCGTAAGTGCCCTTGCTAGTGAAATGTTGTATAATAAATAATATGTACATTGAAATAAACTTCAAACTTTAATCTGAAGCAGAAAAATATTGATTAAGCAATTTCGTCCGGTTGAAGTAAATTTGAGAACTTTCGATGCAAGTTAGTGTTATAAGAAAACCGTTAATATTTCGCAAAAACAAAATGAATTACTTGCATCAAATTTATGCAAGAATTTTCGGCGACGGGAGTGGGAGTCGAGATTACAGCGTAGCCAAACATGAGTATGCTTACCGGTCGAATTTACTGATGAGATTGTGTGCATGTGTTTTTAATTCGTTTTTCCTTTTTTATCGCCTATTACAGTTTTTCGTGCACGCCGGCCAAGATCATAGCTTTCGGTAACGTTTTGCTCGATCATACCGCCCATTTGAAAAGTCACGATATTTTGAAACGTCACAAGCTATCACTGAATGCCAGAGCGGAATTGGATGTCGAGACATTGAATAAAGTAACTACTGAAGCTATTGGCGAGAGGTAACTGAAAGAATAAGCACAAAATCCGATGATTTCTATTTAATTTTAATTTTTATTTTAATTAGCCAAGAAGAGCCGCATTTGGGAGGTTCTTCATTGAATACGTCTAGAATTTTAAAGATACTTGGTACGGATCCGATGTTTTTCGGAGCGGTTGGTGATGACAAGCAGGCACATCTTGTTCAGGAACTTCTCCACAAATCCGATTTAAATTCATGGTAAAATATCGCACGATTTCTACATATTTCTATCAATACTGTTATTGTTTGAGGAAACCAAGCGCTCTTAAGAGCAGGAGGGGATGGCACTTTTATGAAATCTACATAACCCAAGAATAGAGATTACAGCAATATGCCACAGTTTTTAATTTTTTTTGTTAGTCTAAAGACAGATTTGCAGTGAAACTCTATAATTGGACGGCATAATATTATGCATAGATGAAGGCGCAACAGCTTTGGCCCCCGTTTTTAACACGTAGGGATTGCTTGCATGAGATTCCATGATCTCCTTTTCACCTTTGGCTATATATAAAGTCCCCACTTATTCAAAAAAATTAGGGCAGACATAGGGCGAAACGCCTCATAAGTCCTTTGTGAACAAAATACTTTGAATTTTTTCATATTGATTTGTAGGGGCAGCGGCGGAAGGGAACAGAAGTGATTTGAATTTCAAGTTCATCGGTATAAATGTAGGAAATAAATGCTTATGGCAATGTGGGAGTCGTAATTCTAGTGGCAATAGAGACTTTGGATTCATGCTACGACACTTGTAATATAATATCCTTTCTAATATGGCATCCATTTACTGTTCCATATGTTTCCTGTAAAGCTGACTTTATTAAGCAAAGACTTATCTCCCTTAATGTAGGACCTTGAAATTTAGGTAAAGTTTTCAAAATTAAAAACTCATTAATTAATTACTAATGTACATTACGCTGGTGTAGGTCATTGCTCATATATATGTGTAGTTTAAAAACTTTACTGTAATTTTCTTTATCTAGATTTTCCCATTTATTTTAAAACTTAGCTAAGCTGATGCATTAAGTACTTCCCACGCGAAACATTGTCTAAATATAGTAAACATGCAAATTATTTTACATTAATTACTGAGCGATTTCGTAAAGTAGTTTTCGCAAGGTCACTTGGAAAGCGATACACCTTTGCGTTATCTTTAGAAGATCTAACTGATCTCTGATATCCACTCTCTAGAGGAAATATTTCCCTTTGCAGCACTCGTCGATATTGATAAGAAACGCTATCTTTTCTCTTTGCGAAAAGATAATTCTATGAATATTTTTTATAGTAAAGATGATCAAAAATGATAACGGTCCGATTTCGCGGATTTCCACTCTTACTGTGTGCACATAAAGTTAACATTCCAACTGCCCATAAAATAGATAAAAAATGTAAATGTTTATGATTAGCTTGGAATTTGTAATTTATTAGGCCGAGTCCATCTGTCCATACGATAATGTTCTTGTCCGCGCTTGTAATGCCAGTAATATGCGTAAGTACATATCTTATCGACATAAAATTCGCAGTCTATATTAAGCAATATGCATATGTCAGTCCTTCGGTCTAAATTCCAATGATCTGATCTGGCTTATCCAAATTATGGTAAACTATTGTCAAATATGGTTGATGAGGAAATTTAGTGAGTATTCTCCGTCTGTCAGTCCGTCCCTCTCTTGTTAATCTTAAAACTTAACGCTATATGCTCTTAATATATAGTCCCACAGAGGGCTTAATATTCTTACACCTACAGGCAACTTTAGACCTTTTGTACGTATATTTGTCAAACCGGTCTAGATATTCGTTAAACGGATTTGTGGGTCAACGAACAGGCCTACGGTCAATAGAATTCATTGCAAATTTTTAAACACCTTCAGAAAGCAGTTGAATAATTCCTTTAGCTATCTCCTTGTGAAGTCTAGAACACTACACATTTTCAGCTGCGATTCACAACTGAATTGTCAATGAATTCACCTAACGTCGTTCCAATAATTTCGGCACTTACCGGCGTGCCGTTTATTGCAATTCGCTTTGCGTGTGTTTGAAATTTGATATTAATTCAATATTCAGATAGTGGGCATGAAAGATTCGTCATTCCCTCTCCCTCTCCCTCTCTCTTATTGTGTGTTAATGATAAAGATTCATTTATTTTGATTCATTATTTTTTTGTGCATTAGTAATTACAGATTGCAGACGGTACCTGATACACCGACCGGTCGTTGCATTTGTTTGGTTTATAACACTTCATTAGCGTTGTATGCCAATATTGGAGCATCAGCGAAGTTTTCAACAGATTTCCTTAAGAAATTCGAGCGCGAGGATCTTAGCTCATCGTTTCTACGTGCTCCTGAGAAAAAGCAAATCATTTATATCGAGGGATTTTTCGTACCACAACGTGAAGATGTTGCTACGTTCATTGTCCGCAATTATATAAAGGGACGCCGTTATTTGGCATTGAATCTCAGCGCTAATTACATAGTGAAATTAAATTATCATCATATGCTGTATTTAGCTAACCACGCCCTATTCATTTTCGGTAATAAGGATGAATTTGAAACGTTTCGCGAATGTTGGGGTGCGAGCAATGTAGAGGAATTAGCTAAAGGTTTGGTGCAAGACGGTGCAACCGCTAAAGTCTTGGTGATTACAAAAGGCTCCGAAGGTGTTCAAATGATAACAAATTTTGTAGACGAGCAATCGCCCCCGGGTGAATTGACTTATCAAACTTTCGCTGCTACGCGTGTTGAGAAAGTTGTCGATACCACGGGTTGCGGCGATGCCTTTGTTGCAGCCTTCCTACACTACTGGCTCGATAAACGATCTCTAACCGAATGTGTACGCTTTGCTAACGATATCGCCGCCAAGGTGGCCGGTCAAATTGGTTGTAATCTACCTTAGAATATCAAATTATTGGTAGACTATTTTTGTATATTAAACTTTTGTTTTCTTTGTATTTTTATTGGATTTTATATAGCTTTATATGGATCAAGAACATCTTTTTGCATTTTCTTTCTTAATTTTATTCTCAAATATTTATTTTATTATTAACGTGTAATACCTAAATGATCAGCTTTTTATCTAGAAATTCTTACTAAGATTGTCTCGCTTTGTGATAGAAGTCAGTTTTACGACCTGCATTTGTATTCGTTTTTTTTTTTTTCATTATATAGATAAATAAATAAATGCCTTGTTGGCTTTTGTAAACATTGTAAGCATTTTTTTTTTAAGAATACATTTGCAACAGGGCGTTGGAATTTTCTCTTATCTTTAACTTTGCATAGTGTTTTAAATTATCGTTCTTGCCTTTTATATATCCGGAGAATTGAACGAGATGAAGCGACTGAGTAACAACAAAAAAATCTAACATCGCGTGCGTCGTGGTAGAATACTTGCAACTTAGCATTGGCATTAGCAATAGCCAATCTATGAAGATAATCTTGGACGTAGAAGCAATAAACTTATTCACTGCGGACTGCATTGGTGTCAAGTGGTGGGGGTATTTGTCGAAATTGTAGCGGAGAGAGTTTTTTAAATTTTTAATCTAAGACGCAAGCAATCGTCAGTTTTTTAAGAATCGAAGCGTTTGAAGGTCACAATCCATCTTTATTGAAAAGCTTTTCAACTCATGGTCAATATTTACTACTTGAGTAGAAACGTTAGGCACAGTATTTACATATAAACATGGTTTTCATCCAATAAAAAATATAAGAGAAGCAAGTAGAAATACTACGTGGCCAACCATTAACACCACTCCACTATACAGCGGTTTCTTATAATAAAGCTCCATATGAGAAGTGGTCGAAGAAGTGATCCGATCCAAACCATTTCCAAGAGCGTTCGTCTTTGGGTCAAACGCGTGAGTGTACCAAAATTTCATGAAAATATCTTAAGAATTGCGAACGCAATAATGCATGAACAGATACCAGACGGACAGACAAGCTTAGATCGATTCAGAAAATGAGTCTGGGTCGATCGGTACAATGAAAGGTGGATGTATCTCGAGGTTGCACACATCCGCCCAAACTAAATATAACCTTGCACCACAAGTGACGTAGGGTAAAAAAAGGTGTATTGATGGGCTTGCATTGGAATGTGATTAGATGTACGAAAATGATTTCGAGGCATTTGCTAGTAAAAAGAAAAATGAGGTGGTGCACGATATGGCATTGAAAGTATAGTCCGTTGTTAAACACAACTTTTCTCATCTACCATGGAGACTAAGAACGGGTAATCGGTTTTCTGAGATTGTCCATAGAAGACGCTACTATTTTTAAGCCATCAAAAGAAATGGAGACATTCGAAGTTATTAATTACAATAAGTGTTAATAAAGACAATCTTTCTTTGGGGAATGAAAGGAGTAAAGGAGAGGGATTTCAGTTCCCTAGGACAGTGCTGGACATCTTCTGGTGGCATTCTTGCCTATAAAGCCGAGCGTCGTCGAAACACCTTATGATGTTTTCTTATAAGTTGCGACCGTTTTTTCTTTCATTGGTTGTTTTTTTACTAGATTTCAGTTAGCCTACAGCAACTCTTGCTGTTTCGCACGTAGGAAATTTCACCAAAAGGAAGGAAGGTGGACTTTTAATTATTTTGTTGCCTTTGTTAATATGTCACCTGCATCCTGCAACTGATTCTCTGCTCTTTACCTTGCCGTCTCGTCTATTCATCTATTTGTCTCCCACCATCCACAATATTTTTCCATGCAATAAGCAGCTAAGGTGGCACTTATTGCATTCGCGGTAAAAAAAGGTAAAATATTTATGTTTGTTATATTTGTGAAGAAGTCCAATTGTTATCCAACACCATGCGGTCCTTACGTCCTTAAAAAAACTTGATAAAAGAGAGAGGTCTAGTTGAGAGTCCATTTCTGGACTATTAATTGTTATTGGCATGACATTTGAAAAGTAAAAACTAGGAGACTAGGAAACTAGGAGGAAATATGGTTCAACGGACGCTCGCGCCACGGGTAAGGCTGCTGAAAGTGCAAAAAAAAAGGTGATGATTGTTTGTTTAAACATCCTAAAGCAGTGGTTTCCAACCTTTTTGTACCGGCGCCCCACTTTTTAAAAAAAAAATTAATGCGCCCCACTTTAAAAAACAAAAAAAAACCGAAACAATCAGATGCGTCTGTTTACTGAAGTTTGGCGCGAGTAAGCACGAGAATAACCGGAATGCTGCAAGTGCTTATCTTTTAAGTCCACGCCCCACCGGTACTCGGCTCCAAACGCGAAAGCGAGATATTTCGATTCGAAGAAGAGTATGAATTGGATGTTTTAGCATTTGTACACCAAAAATCCGGGTCCGCGGCGAGGATTGCATGTTTTAGCATTTGTACACCAAAACCGGGTCCGCGGCGAGGATTGTGGATTACATATACTGCTGATTCATTTTTTTG
>KK502658.1:19515-55294 GCA_000688735.1 Glossina austeni
AATTTTTCAGCTTTCTAAGTTCCTTGCAAGTACGTGCTTCGGAAATAATAACACGGAGCAATTGTTTTACGCGTCCATCTTCCTTTATAAATACATCAAGCATTTGCTTGCTATTTTCTATAATTCGTGGGATGAGTTTGCATAAATTAAATGATTGTGCTGGCACAAGTGTAACGGTAATGAGCTAATGGCCTTCGCTTCCCATCTCAGTACGTTGCACTCGTGTCATCATAATAGCTTATGTGCCAGCATACCTTTCAGCTCCGCCACCGTCCACCAATCACACTTGCAATAAACAAATTATTTGATATTAAACCATGGCGAGGTCATTTCGCATTCTCGTGACAATTCAATTCAAAAAATATCAATTTGAGACCTCGTTTATTTAATATGTTTCGTCGACAAAAGGCAAGAAAGGAAAAAAATTTGAAACTTTTATTGAAAGTTCTTTTCTTGTCAATTAAATTGCTAAGAGTGAAGCGACTGAATTCTATTATATTTTAATATCATTTCAGGACGTAACGGATGCATTGCCGAATCGACACACTGACAATGTTAGATTGCTCAATGCGTTACTCATGCAACACGGAGACTTGCACCAAATAAAGTGAGTCTGCAGAAACCAGTCTGCAGTGCCAGCAACTCTCCTTCGCCAGTGAAGGGTTAAATTGAAAGCTTATCTTTCCCGGAGATAATTCAAGAAGTATAGCCGATCTCGAGCAACGCGATAAATAATTCCGCCAAGTTATTAATTATTGTCGATTTGGATGCAAGGGCAATGGAAAATATACACGTAACGATCGATGCCTTGCGAATTTATGCGGAATATTTATACATTTTCAATGTCAGTTTTTCACCAAAGCTGAAGCAATTAAATTGGTTTAACGTCTTTGAGGAGTCATAGGCTCACGTGTGAAGATTGTTAAAAATTTCCAGACTTCGCATGATTGTTGAAGGCTTCTTTTGGAACGGTACTGTTTGTGCTATCTAGCTTAACATACTCGCTACTTATGAGCGAAATGTGTGGCGTTGCCTAAATATCGTCAATTTAAGGGAAAGCATGCGGACCTTAATTTTGAGGTTAAAGAGAATATATAAGAAGAGAAAATGTTTCAATTCTTTCCAAAGAGACAGTGTTTCGGATCAATAGAAAATTACGCCAATCAAGTAAACCCACTAAGCGAAAAATTATAAAAGGGATAAGTTTGCAATCGCTCGACCTATTTGACCAATCGCCTTCCTATCCTGCGAACTTTAATATCTTAAAGTAGCACTCAACTAAGATTCTTGACGACACAGACATTGGAGGAAGCATTTGATGGGCCACGTAATTGCTATCATGCTTCCAGAGAGTACCGCTCTAATACCTTCCAGGTTTGGATACCATTGTCCTGCGACAGCCTATCACGATCACTTTCACGAAAAGGGCTGCTGCTTAATCCCATCGCATTTGCACCGCTTATCCAGCAGCTTAAATGGACGTCGCGCGTACGACTTTTTGCCTTTCTGTTGCATTAATTACATGCTCCTGGTTTTCTATCTCTACGGAGGAAGGTTCTTTTATATATTGGCGGGATCATAAGGTACAGAGGCACCTTATCGTACTTACGTGTATAAATGTTAAGACATTATACTTCTTGCTCGATGTAAGGTATGTAAGTGTATATATTTCCGAACTTTAATTCAAACCTAATGGCGGGAATCAGTGAAGAACATTTACGCAAAGATCCTCGTTCGCTATCGTCGGTTTTTTTGTGGATAAATGGCGTATGGCGCCATTTTTTCCCTATTAGGATCCGACAACATGGGTAACTTACGTTCCTCCTACCTTTGCACTTAATTCCAACAATACGTCAATAGTTTCATATTCAAGTGCGCAACAAAGCATGTCTGAAAAGTCGGCGTGTCTGACCCCCATGCATTCTTCTTTAGTTCTATGTCAGGAAGTTCTCTTACCATAGCGTCAACTTTCGGTGTTTGGTGCTCATTCCTGGTCTTATCGACATATGAAGCATAGCCTAGACGGTTTTAGCGACATAATCATGAATTGCTTTGTTTTGAATTCGGCAGCGCTTAGTAAATTCTACAGGGCTTACTAGCTTTATTGCTTTATTTGTTCGCTGCGTTACTCTCCTCTGCATCCACAATAGAGACAAAGTCTGTTCTTTTGTTCTCTGATATTGCATGCATGATTTCCGTCGCACCCCGCTTACGGACTTTATGAGGGTGATTGCTTTTTTATTTCCATCACATGTACGGTGGCAAGGGAAAATTAGTTACCACCCCATCGGATTTCAGTTTAAAAGTACGGAAGTTGGCAGTACCATCAAATATGAGTTTATGTAATCTACGATTGCAGGGTAGGCAACCAACCTGATGATGTTTGTTTTACTCCATAAGGCACGTGACTTACCGCCTTTTTTTCAACCTTGTCCTTAAACTTCTTCGATATTTTATACTCGTGCTGCGAAAATATGTTTTGTATTAAAGTTTTTCATCTATATTTGCTGCCATTAGTTACTCCTACCTTTGTTGGTTTTATATCAAGTGTTGGTAAGATCAAGTGTTGGTATGATCAAGTGGTGGTGCGATCAATTGTTCTTCGTCTAGTTTTTATTCCACGTTTTCTCTCGACAAGCTGGCGGATTTGGTCTTTTCCCGTAGTGCGCGCTATTTGGGTTTTACCGACTGCTGTTTGAGTTGACCAGCTCTGACTTCTTCTAATTTTGCTAGTGATCTCGTAAAGCCACTCGCAAGGCTTACTTACTTTTTGCGTACATGTTATCACTAACATTAAGTTCGAATCATTGGCGTAAACTTTGCTTGTAAATTTAAAACAACTCATTACACAACAATTGTTGACAGAGTTACCGCAACTTAATTTCAACAATGCTTCCCCTTTCGAAAGCTATAATTTTGATAATTTGGGAAGAGAATGTTTTTCATCGCTGGTTTAGCGCTTACCTCTTTAATTAGAGTTGAGTTGAGTCCTAAAACTAAGAAGATCGAGAACTTTCTGTGCCTTCCTGTTTGGGCTGCTCTTTTCGCACGATTGTTTTTCTTTAGTTCTTGCGCCTTTTTTTTTTTTTTTTCTTTATTTTGCTCTTTCTCTCTGAAGACGAGTTGTGGTTCATGTGGCAATTTACTTTCACGTGCGACGTGAGATCACTCTATATCTATTTATATATATCTATAATCGATCCAGTTATCCAGTGGCTTCAATTCTTAAATAATTTGTGAATGGGGAAAAAGATTAAAGGACGAGATCTGCCGAGAATAGTTTAATTTTTCTGGGTCAAGATTAGGGCTACGGTTTTAGCGTATTTCTTTAGTTGAGAGATATTATGTATACTCGTAAACGAGCTGGACCCAGTTAACCATCGACTAAGTTTCTTAAAAAGCTTAGCGGGTTTTTTTATATCATTTTTCTTGCAGAATATCGTCTTTCCTAGTAAGTCAGATTTCGAAAAAAAAAACAACAAAAAAAATTATTTATAAAATTTGTTTTCCGCTAACTATAAAATTTCGACCAAAATAATATTCATAAAAGGAACTCAAATAGAAACCAGGGAATTTGGTTTGTTTTCGTTGATGTATTGTCACAGAAAGGGTTAACAAAACTTAGAGGAACAATAGTGGAACAAAGTAGTTCAGCGAATTTAATTTCTTAAATTTTACTTTACCGGATATTCTGAGTTAAGATTACTGTCGAGGATATTCTGAGCTAAAATCGTCAGTGTGGTTAAACCGAGTTGTAAATAAAATGTGCTTGCAAATAGCTGGATGTTTTTAATTTTCTTATTATGTTCTCTTTTTTAATTTCATCTTTGTTTCTAATGTTTATTTGAATTTTTTTACTTATATTTTTGATTTTTAATTACTTATTCTGTTCTTATTTAACTTTTGTCTTTCCATTCAAGTTGTGTTGAATAAGCAGTTCCACAGTTCTAGTTTCAAATTTTTTATATAAATCATTTACAGAAAGTCTTAGTCCAGGTAGTTTTGGTAAGTCTAGGCTGGTTATTAGCTAATAAGTAATAAATAAATAAGTAGCAAAAAAATCGAAACAATTTGAAAACACTTGAGAATTTTTTAATAATGAAAGCTTTCGAAGTGTTTTGCTTTATTTGACTTAATGATTGTACAGCCATGGACATGTAGGTAGCATGCCCTTCATCATTAAACCGTAATATGAGGGAAATCCTACGATGTGCTCTTTAAAGTTTGAGTCACATTCGTAGAAAATTGAAAGTTTATTGCTTTAGGTGAAAAACTGTAACCACACACATACCGGTTGTTTGCAAGAGCTGTCACGCCTTACAAAGAAAAAAAACTGTGCATTATATATTAGTGAAGATTAAAAGTCGCTGTTAACAAAGCCGCTCGATATATATGTGGATTAAAAAGAAAGATTCACATCTCGACACATGTTCTGTGATTCCTGTGTGTCATCTCTAAAAACATGCTCCAGCAGATACTGCTGCATAAAATTACTTACACAAGACAGCCTCGGTACCCGCATGGAAAATTGAGCCAGTAGTGGAGACATGAAAATTATACAAATGAGGCCCTGTTAGCTATGGAACGCTGCACTATCGAATTTGCAAACGATGACCAGTGCTGGTGGGCTTAAACATTTCTTAACAAGACTAGCCGCGAAGCCAATTGGCATTCTATTGTTATTCACGCTATCACACTTTAGTCAACATTCTTTGCATTTTTGGATGAGTGATCATTAATGTGCATGGTATTTGTTCACCTATACCGCATCTATTTAGAAGACTTTAACCTTGTGATATAGGTGAAAACTCAAATAAATAATGTCTAGTCTATATATATATATATACATAACATACATAACACATCTTTTTATTTTTTTATGAAAGTCGAGAAAAATAACTATTTTTAATGAACATAGGGGAACAATTTATTTAAAGCAATTAGAAGCGTTATAGTGGCCACGGCCGGTCACCGCATCGCTTAATGGAGCTACTCGTTCTTGGGCTGACATACACCTTAGTGGAGCAAATGTCATCAAAATGTCCCGAAAAGTGCTACTCACAGGTTGAACACAACAACATGGACAGATGGATAGACAAGCTCAGATCGCTTCAGAACATATTCTGAATCGATTGGTAGAATAAGAGGCGAGTCCATCTCAACTCCTAGATGTAGTAAACATCCGCGCAAACTTAATATAACCTGCATTCCAAGTGGTGTAGGGTACAAAAATCTTAAAATATTGGATACTTAGAAGATAAAGACAGACCAAGAAAATTTTTTGGATATTCAGTCAACAATTTTTTATTAAAATTTTGGTTTAAAGTGCGCTATTTATGTGTTCACGACTATATGCATATATTTCTTCGTTTATATGACCATTTACTCACGGGACATATTTAACTGCATTAATATGCTACACACAATCGGTTTACTTTACTTAATCCCTAAATTGTTATGAGAGAATAGTTTTGCAGATAGCATGCACTACACAACCACATATACAATCAGTAAAATCTATGCAAAGTAAAAATTTTCTGAAAAGGTATTACATGTATACTACAACGACACTCTCACACATTCAATTAGCAAAATTGATACTTGCACTAATTGGCCGTTTTAAGAGCTCGAAATACCCTGTTATTTAACATGAAATTAATTTTCATTTTACGAGCGCGTATATGGCCTCAATTAGTGATAATGTCGTTTGCCAAATAACACTTAAGGATATTTAAGTGGCAAATTTGTTTCAAGCCTCAATAGAGATAGACGTGCCAGCCATTTATAGAGACATTCAATATTTGATTGCTACGTATATATACGCATGAACACTTGATTCGTTACATTTCCGTTTCCGTTTACTTAAGCATTTTATGCGGTTTGTTATCTTGGCTTTGTTGCTCTTATTCTTTAAATTTTCATTTTCTTCTTTTGCTTACGTAAAACTAAACGAAAATAAGAGAAAAAAAAGCAAATGTCATCGCATTCCTTAAAATTGGAAGACAATCCCATGCTGGAGATAAATGTAAAAGTGTGGAAATATTTGTCGGTTATATTTCCGGATCGTGAACATGCTTGGCGTGTATATGTGTTTGTTTTGCCGGTCTGTGTAATGAATATCATGCAGTTTGTGTATTTGCTTCGGATGTGGGGCGATTTGGCTCCGTTTATACTCAATACATTTTTTGCAGCAGCAATATTTGATGCTTTGTTGCGTACGTGCCTCGTTATTATCAATCGCGATAAGTTCGAGGCATTCCTTTTAGAATTGGCTGAAATGTATCGTGATATAGAAATAAGTGTAAGCGGTACACATGACTGAATGCGACGCTAGACCGACCGTTGCTTTTCTTCGTTAATATCTAAGTTTTCCTCCTTTTTTTCGTTTTTTTTTTTTTTTTTTGTGTTTCTATTCCTTTTAAAGGAAAGCAAAGATGATACTTATGGCAGAGACTTGTTAAGAGCAGCCACCGCCACGGTACGCAAGATATCAATTTTCAATTTAACCGCTTCATTTTTCGATATAATTGGTGCATTGATCTATCCGTTACTGTGCGAGGGTAGAGGTAAGTTTACTTTTCTTTAGTTTGTTTGTTGGTTGTTCTTGTTCTTGTTGTTGTTGTTTTTCGTTTTTCCTTGTAAAGCTTTGTTCGGTTTTCCGTTCTTTTTTTTTCAATTCATTCATTCAGTTCATCCCTTCGGTGTGGCGATTCCTGGCGTGAATATGACCGCTTCCCCAATCTATGAAATTTTTTACATTTTGCAATTTCCGACTCCTATCATTTTGACAACGATGTATATGCCGTTTGTTAGTCTGTTTGCGTCGTTCGCAATATTTGCTAAAACAGCTCTAAAGGTTTTACAGCATAGGATGGATAGCATTTTTTTGTATAATTATCGAACGGAAGAGCATCAGTTCGCAGCTTTAACAGCGTGCATTACCTATTATTCACGTATAGCGAGGTAAGTTTATCAATTAGGGGGAAATTGGTTTTAGAGTTTTTTTTTCATAGACTTCAGGATGTTTATTTAATTTATATGTTTATCTCACAATACAAGGACGGAAGGAAAAAGTTCGTGGCGTTCTTTTAGCAATGTTCAATGTCTGCTCTTTTAAATTTTATATTATCTGGCCATCGTATAGTCAAAGGGTTAAGAAGCACGACAATTATACCCGGACATTCCAGGCACGGATTCAATTTCTAGTACGGTATGCCACACTTTAATTAGGATTGGCGTATGGCAGGAGATGTGGTGCCGCTAGCGGTATAAAACTTATCCTGCGAACAATATCCTCTTGATCGAAGTGATATTGCACAATATAGGGTGTCTTTTTAAATTTTGGCTTATTCTGAAATCGAAATTACACTTCGATAGATTTGCGTGATTTTTTTTCGTATTGCCTCTTGCCACATTCCACGCGTGCGTACTGTTTGAATAGGGTTTATGCCACCAAATTAACGTGACTTTACAGCTCTCCTTGTACTAGAAGAAATGCCACAAACTTTTTCCTTGGCCTAGTATTTAATTTTTTTTATTTTTATTTTATCATATTTGTTAAACGCTTTGCTTAGTTATGCATAATATTGATAAATGGCTACATTAGGGAGAAAAACATGTAGAAAATTTTACAATTTATAAACGTGCCTGCAGAGGCAAATTTATAATTTCATTTAGATAATTTAATAATGTCTGTCTGTCTTTGCTTTAATCATATGGGAATGGCGACATAATCGTTTTGTATTTCCACACATACTGTCTATTTATTTACACAAGCTAAGGAATGTACGATTCATTACTTTGCTGTAAGTTTTTTTTTTGCTCGTATTGAAGAATCAACGTTTGATTCAATTTGAAGGTATGCTGCGAAACATCTTAGTTCCTTAAACTTGCTCTATCCACTTAAAGTTAGAATCGACCGAGCATTAGTTACGCCCATTATCCAAGCCACCTTACACATCCCTGGTTTTATGGCAATCATAAATTGAAATAAAAGAGCAGCCCGGTGCAGCAACGGTGTAATTAGATCTAGCGATACTTCAGCTTACGTGCTACGCTTCTTGTGTGTAGTCCATTTTTCAATTACACTAAGGTTCGCGTTTCCTAAGCTTTTATAAAGGCTCTTCGAAGAGAAGCACTTAAAGGTCTTCTTCAAGTATTCTTCTTCTTGCGCGTGCAAAGTGTCTGCAACAACCAGTAATTTATCGCTTGAGTAAAGTCATTTCAACTAAGCGCGGATAGAGAGTTTCTAACTCATTATCGAGTGGCTTAAGACTTTTTCTTATTTTGCTTACAAACTTAAGCTGACAACTTTGCTGCCAATACCAGTGGAATTTGTTAAATAATTAGTGCTAGGAACGAAAGTATTTTTTTGGTTATTTTTGTTCCTTCTTCCTTTCGCTTGCCATCTTAGATTAAGTTTAAAATAACATGTTTGTAAAACTATACTTTATTCAGTCCCGTCAAATTGTTGTGCTTTTAGTGAACAGACATCGTCTGACTTATTTTGACAAGTCTGTAAGGCTTTGAATTTCAAAAGTTATAAAATAAATTACGTGGGATGAAATATCGGAATAAAATTCTCAAATCTATAAACATTTTAAATTTCGTCATAAAATAATAATTATTAGAATAATTAAACAATAGGAATCAATTGTTTATATGAAAAATGTATTTATTAATAGCAAGTGAAACGTTATAAAGCGCTGCGGCCTTAAATCACTCCAAAGTTATTTATATAACAAATAAATTAAGGCTTTATATGGAGTGTGGCCGAAAAAGTTCGTTCCTGAGCTGAGACAAGTTAGTGCACGAAATATTATTAAAATATTTAAAAAATTGCCATTTACCGGTTGAATGTTCGATTGCAGTAATTTTTAAGAAAAGAAAGTTACTTCTTTCGACTGTTCCCTGCGTTATAAATAGAACACCTGCACGATCTTTTCTCCTGTATCTCCCCGTTTGTCATGAACATTTAAACAGTAAAAGGAAAAAAATTCTTGAACACGTAATTTTGCACATATAATCATTTAATGATACTGATATTTTATAGATGAAAGTAAAAGAATTGGACTGGAATAGTATTATTCAGTGCATCCAGCAAGACTTGAAATCGAGTCTAAACGAAAACAAGTAAAAATAACATAGTACGCCACAAGCAGCCGTTAAATACCCCACACCACCAGTATACAAATGTTCATACAAAAGTTTTTCAAAATAAGGCGTTATAGAGGCTGTGATCGAAAAAGCCGTTCGGTCCGAACCATTTGCAATAGCGATCTTTCTGTGGGCCAAAACACATCAGTGTACCGGATTTCACCAAAATGCCTCAAAATTCGCGACTTGTAGATTGAACACCAGAAATAATACGGACAGACGGACGTACAGAATCGATTCGCAAATTCATTGGGAATCCTGGATGAAGGGTGGCTTTATCGCAACTTCTTCTGGCAGTTGAATACATCCGCACAAGGTTAATATACCTTTGTGGTGTAGGTTGGAAAGAAAGCGCACGTGTGCTCTGACTCGAATATCACTAAGCCCATCTAATTGCACTGTTTTTCCAGACTAATTCTTCTTCTTATTTTCAATTTATTTTGTTGTTTGTTTTCCTTCTTTTCGCAGATACGTGAAGAGTTTCAACATTTTGGTCACATACATTGTCTGCGTAGAGTTCCTCTTATTTGGGGCGATTATATGTTCCTTGCTCTTCTGCATGAATATTGCAAGTGTTCTTGTTGCTAATTGTTCTTTTGTAAATTCTTTAATTTTGACTAAATTATATTTTAAGATTGATTCATCCACACAAATCATTTCTATCGTAATGTACATTTTGACAATGTTGTACGTTCTGTTTACCTACTATTGGCATGCGAATGAAGTGATTATGGAGGTAGGTCAGCATCTAATGCTTAATCTTAATCGAAAGTGAGCAACTTTCTATTGTTGCAGAGTGTTCAAGTGTCTGAGACAGCTTATGCGTTACCCTGGTATAATTGTAGTAAACGCTTTCGTAAAACATTATTATTATTTATCGCACAATCACAACAACCTTTGCAGGTAACGCTACTTTATAATAACAATGACTAACTGTTGAATATTTATTTACATTTGTTTTAATTTCTAGATAATGGTGGGTAACGTTTATCCCATGACTTTGGCTACATTTCAATCACTGCTTAATACATCCTACACTTATTTCACTATGCTACGCGGTCTTTATGGTTAAATGCACAATTTTCTTGCGTGTATCAAAATCTTAGCTCTAAGGTGGAAAGTTTTTAATCATACGTTTCTTCGCCTTCACTTGAAGCTTTTCTTTTAATTCTATGTTACGGTTTACTACGAAACCTATTTATGAAGAGAAAAATCATTTAAAATGTTTTTAAGCAAGTAACAAAAACAATGGCGGGTTACTCCCCACCGAAAAATACTCTACACCATCCTATAGTTCTTAAAACGAGGTGCTATATGAAAAGTGGTCGAAAAGGTGGTTCGATCCGAATCATTTTTATTAGGGTTCGTCGTTGGACCAAATTCCATCAAAATATCTCAAAGGTTACGACGAGTTAGGTTGCACACAGGCAAAGAAGACAGGCGGACAGAGGGACAGACAAACTTAGATTGATGCAAAAAGTGATTCCGAATCAATTGGTGCAATGATGGGTGGTCTAGTTCAAGTCCCTCTAAAAGTTACATACGTCCACACAAATTTAATACACCTTTGTGGTGTATAAAAATGCACTAAACAATTTACACCTAATGAGCTTTAAATTACTTTAGTATATAAAAAAACTTGCTCAACTACGTGAGCTTAGATCTCTCTGGGGGTAACATTGTTTAGCTGCTGTTGTTGCTGTTGTTGTTGCGAAGAGAATTTGGTATGAAAGTTGCAAGAATCTCTCCATGGCAAGCGTCATCTGTAATCACTATCAACAATGCTGCGTTAATGCGTTACTATAAATAAAGTGCACCATCAAATTAAAAATGCATCTGCAAATAATACGGAATAAGTTCATGCGCATCTATTGTACGATATCTCCCGTTCATTTGACATTAATACGAAGTATTAAACTGAATATTACACTGCAGTGTAATAATAGTTAAACATATTACCTCATAAAGCATAAAGACGTTAATTTGAAAATAACCATTTATTTAATTATAGCTTAGTGTGAATTAATCTAAACACAATGCTTTACTGTTCATCATGTTCAAAAAATATTGAATACATTTGTGTAAAAGAAGAGGAAGAACTTGGTTAGTCTCCTCGAATTTAGCAAAGAGCAGCTTGTGTTGTAGACTTTACAGTTATTTCGCAAGAATTTAATAAAACCGCTAAACGATTTTCGCTAAGATTTTGTTGCTGTAAAGCGAAAATAATCAAGTGAAGTAAAAATGCGCTGTTACTTCTACTTTCAAGTTTAATGATACGTTAGCATATGGCATAATGCTTAACAGGTCTAAAAAAACGCTACGAATTCTGTAAGCAAACGCAGCTTAGGTATTTTAGAATGAACCTAAGAAAAAAGAGTAAAGAAAAAATCTTATTCAATACATCTTCGAGATGACTGACCTTATGTATGTTTTTCAAAGCTACTATTCCGTTGGTTTACGTAATTTTGTGCAACATAAACATAAACATGGAAATTTGCAAAGCTTTCAAGTTACAGCCGTTGACATATAAACAGCAGAAATTTACACCAAAACCTTCTAAAATTTTTAGCTGCTTAATTAACGCATTTTATTTTCCGTGAATATTTAGTTGTTTGAAATTATCCAGTTATCCGTTTCGCGGCTTCGTTTCGGAAGCCCTGTTTCGGTAAAATTTGTCAAACAGACATGGCACCTTGCGTGTTCTGCCGTCGCAAGAACCCAACGCTGTGGATCATCTGGTGTTGATTTGCCAACTCGCAGAAGAAGGAGAAAAATAAGGAGAACAATTACGAACGTTCAACAACCGCTGAACGCTAAAAAAGTGGAAACTTGCTGCAAGAATGCGGATTGTGCACTCGATACATTTATTATATAAAAATTTTGCATTATAAATTTTATCGATGTAAAGTTAGCTCATTGTGTGTGGCTCCTACGTCTTTAGAGTTGCGTCCACCCTTTTCATTATCAATATTTACTCGTTACTTCCATACGAAAAATTTCATTCTGCTCGGGGGTTTGAACTTACCCCGCTTTGTGTGTCTTATGCTGCTTTCTTCATCCTACATCACTATCGGTACAAGGGTGTATTGTCTGTCCATCTGTCCATTTTGTTTTCTTGTGCTTAACCTACATAAGGCAATTTTTGATGAAATTTGGTACACTGACAAGTTTCCGCCCAAGGACGAACGCTGTTGAAGATGGTTCGGATGGGACCGCTTTTTTGAACACTTTTCCTATAAAGGCTTATTTTGAAACGTTGTTATATGAATAAGTATATTAAACGAAGTGGTGCAGGGTATTTAATGGTGGCCTACTACAGTGTATTTATTAATTTTTTTCTTTTTTTATAAATTTTGGACGCAGCAAAATTAGAGTTAAGCTATAGCTCAAAATAAAGTTAAATTTCTCACATGGGTTTTTGCACCTGTTGGTTTTGAAGAATACAAAAATTTGTTTTTATTCTAACGAAAAGGTTAACACAGCACTACAGCACACACAGTGAAATGTGCGTACCATTTATGTGGTCATGGCTGTAAAACAATTAAAAGCCATATTGACGATAAAACCATTTACGTGTCAACGACTTTACATTAATCACAGCAAAAAATTGATTAATTCTTTCGTTAACCAAACACCAGGGTGTCGAACACTTCCAAAACAAGTAACTAGTAACTCCAAGGCGGCCTAAGTAGCCATCTATAGCTCAACGCTTTCATATCGGCACTTCTTAGGGCCCTATGAACTCACTTAGTAACGCTTCAACTTAAACTCGGTTGTAGACATAAAGCTTCTCAACTGAATTCGCGTAGAGAACGCGTGAAAACACGGCTCGCTTCGTGAATTATGTGAATAGAGGAGCTGTTCTTGCAAAGACGATGACAACAGTTGCTGTTACAACTTTCGATTGTATGTACTTTTCTGTTGTTGTGAACTGAAAATGTTCTCTTTTAACAAAAAGTAAATAAAAATTAATTTTATTATTAAAATTTGCAGTTCGCCTGAAGCAGCATCAAGTTTAAGTTTACTTAAGAAAACAACCGTTGATTTGAAAAGCCCGCCTTTGAATTTTTTAATGTGAAATTTGTGGTACATGTTTTTCTGGTTACAAATTAGAGACAAATGCTAATTTTTCGCAAGAGAACACTTTACAGCCAAGGCTTTCTGATATAGTCTTTGAAAGCTTAATGTAGTCAATAACTTGTGAAGAATGTGTCGACGCAAACCACTTAAGCTGACGAGAAGTTAGTTTCAATCGAATTTCGAATACCTTTCTATTAGAAATCTTAGTCTAATGGAAGAATATTCGAAAATAAATTTTATATATGCTGCTTAAGCTACTTACCACGACAGCCCTACTGCTTAATCATCTTCGCAGCTTTAGCCTTCTTTTTGTCCAGAATAAAATTCAGTGCCATAAGTGACATTATTGGAATGCATTGAATTGAAGTGAAACGATTGTTAGTTGTTTTCCTATGTTTGTTCAGTTTAACTAGCGAACTGTTACATCATTTCATTTATTTCAATTACCCTTGTTTTAGTCAATAAAGGTGTGAACGACGACAGCTATACAGTCAACGGGTGGCTTGTAAAAAGCCGAAGCTTATACTATAAAAACTTTGATAGCACAGTTTTCTTTATCTAAAATTTCGGAAGAAATGAACGCGACAGATAGATTTTATAAAGCAAGAAAGTTCAACACAGTGATCTTAGTCGTGTACCTGAACCGAGGAATTGCGATATAACGAAATAAAATAAGCTTCGGATACTCCTTAAGATATGTATGAATGCTGACAAAAGGAGAGAGAGCGAGAGCGAGAGGGAGAGAGACAGTGGCGGTAGATTTGCAGCCTTGTCCTAGTCTCTGATTATCTATCTGTTTGTCTTATCCCTGTGTTTGACTACTATTCCCCGATCTATTGAAATCACGAGAAGATGCTGAAATCATTGTCCCGAAAAATAAACGTGATTTCCGTGTTCCATGTAATACACGAGAGCGAGTGTTCGAAAAGTAGCTGAAGTGATTTAAGGTCCCGCTTATAACCATTAGAAACTCCGTAATTTTCTTCTTTTTGTCTAAGTCAGTGTTTTAATATTTCGAAGGTTGTGGTGCAAGCCTTACATGATACTATATAGGGGATAAAAATTTTCCATTGGCGCGCCTATGACGAATAGAACTTTTTCTTATCCTTTCTTATATCAGGCATAATGCAAATCTATCTAATGCATCTTCCTCTTCTGCTTGCTCTTATATAAAATTTGACGCTAAAAATGCTTTAATAGAAATACTGTTAGCCTTATATTTGTATGAAAATTTGTAACTTAAGCATTTTGCTGGTGAAATATAGTCACTTTCAGGGGGAGAAAGAATTCACTTTCTAAAGTTCGAAGTTTCTTACTCTGAAGAGCTATCAAGTATTGACAATATTTCCATTTTTTTCTAGTAATTACCAAAATGTATATACATTCGTATGTGCCCATGGAAATGTATTTACATTCACATATGTATATGTTTACGTTTATATGTGTATATATAACAGTATTTACTTTCCTATCAGTATGACATTTTATGAAAATTTTAATGTTTAATGTTCCTATGAACAAACACAGCTATGAACGTTGAACTTTATCGTCAAAGAACAGATATTTCTTTGATGAATATTTGCAAATAGCTTTCAAAATCATTATCATTATCATCGTTATTATTATCATTACCATCATTATTATTATCATCATCATCATCATCATCATCATCATCATCATAATTATAAACATAAGCTTATGTACATGTTTGCAAAAAAAAAAGTAAAATTATTATTTATATTTTTTACAATAAGTATTTTGCTGACATTGCTTAAGCTTGTTGCTGTAATAAAGCAATGTACACACACATTCATGGATACATCGCATTCAATATTTTTATTGTTGTTGACATTGTCTGTGATTGTAAATAACAAATTTCTGTATCCATCACTGAAGGATGGCGATATATTAAATTTATCCTCCTGTTTGTCGCGTGTAAAAATATGCATAAGAGACACTACAAGATACTGAACTGATCTTGATCAACACAAGAGTTCAGTCGTCAGCATGTCCCTCCGTCAACCTTTAAATCCATATCCAAATTTTATGCATCTGTCTGCCCGTATGACTGCGAGTCAATTGGATCAACCATACATTCCCTCGCTTGTTTGCCCTAACACAGTCCAACCTTTCCGCCTGTTCACCAGGCCGTCGGTTTGCCTGTCAGGTTGTTCGCTTGTACGTCCAACTGCTTTCTAGGCCATTCGCTCCCATAAATATACCTACGTCTGTGCATTTGTACGGTTCTCCCTCCTTATGTTTGCGAGACAGTCGGTGCTTCCACACGTTCTACCTTTCGTATGTTTGGCTCCATTTTCAGTCGACTGCCCGATTGTCTGTCCGGCTGCGCGCCTATGTCCAGTTGTTCTTCTCCCATATATATACGTTAGTTTGTTGATTCGTCCATACATACGTCCATCCGTGCGCTAATTTGTTCTTCACCTGTCGATTCGTGTGAATTTTCTTTGCCGTTATCTCTCCTTTGCGATTGCAAAAACACTGTTGAAACTTGCCATTTATGTCGCCATTTGACATTTATATCTCGAATTAGATGCGGCAACAACTTTTTGAAATTCAGAGCAGATGTCTGTTTAAAATTGAATGCAAATATTTAGTCACTTAAGGACCATCTAATGATCCAGTGTAAAAAATGCGGTGCTCGATTTCGAATAACTAACACAGTTATCTAAAAGGTGAACAGAAATCGCGTTTTCGTAGAGAATATTGACACGCCTCTAGTTAGAATAACGCTGTCGTGTTTTCATGCATTATTATAGCTTTAAGGTAGCGAATATTAAAGATTCGCCTCAGGGCGAACATAGCGCCTGATTTTTTATTTCTACAAAGCATTTTTCTACCACATTCTCTCTGAAATTTTTTTGCCTCCTGCATCCCTTACTCATGATCTGTTCGATATGAATTCAATCTATGTGTATTACGTATATATTAAAAAATATTTGTAATGCATTTGAACATAACAACTGTCATTGATTCTCTGACAGTAGAGGAAATCTATGCTTTGAGTAGATATTCATCTATAAGTCATATGAACATACATTAAAGCAAAATGTTGTAATAATTTAAATATTTATAATGAACAGAAACCAAAATACGATACGAAAAGTTACATTCGGCTAGAGACGAATTTTAGTTCACATATTGGGACTTTTTTTCTTATTTTAATTGTGACCCTTTCATTCTACGGATTTTAAAAGCTTTAATTTTTTCTTTTTCAAATTTTATAGTTTTCATTATTTTCATCCTAAGAATTCTGAATGCTTCCATTTATACTCGAGAATAATTTCATATTTTTATCTCTTATCATTTATGGAAATGGCAGGACTCAAGACATTCTGTCGCTTAAGTGTATGTGTATTTTTCTCCACGTTACAAACGGAATGGTGAACTTGGCACATTCCCATTTTTTCTTTGCTTTTAATGCACAAATGTAAATATTTTATCGATAAGAATTCAATCTCTGCACATATTTGCTCAATACATATGTTATGTATGTGCGAGAGGCAGCTGTCTTTGTCTCCAAAATAAGAAAAGTAAGCAAAATGAGAAAGCGGGGTCTAAAGATTTTCTATAGGTTGGGCAACCTTCAAATTTGTTTATTTTAGGTTGCAATGATTTGTATGCAAGCGCCCGAAGCTGCATACGTTGTTACAAACTGATATAAAGAAAAGTATGGTTGAAGCCATTACCAAGAAGTTTTATAGCAAAACAATTAAATTTAAAGCATTTTTAAGAAAAGCAAGACGAAGATAATAAGAACACAAAAGTCAAATTTGTTCTTTAAAAGAAAGCCTTGGTATCTCAAACGGTGCGATGATTTCGGCAGATGAACACACAGCCAGATATGGCCAGTTGTAAAAAAGGTAAAAAATTGTATTCAATTGTGGCGAAATCTTTTAGTCCCTACTAATTTATCTTAAAAAAAAATCGAGAGAAAAGGAATTTCGATACTTTATAAAGTCGGATGGGCGTGATCGATTTCTTCTTTGTTTGCAGAGATGGTGAAGGGCTATCTAAAGGACATTACGTCAAAATTTTGAATTGTTTTACGCGATATAGTTTATGGGTAATGAATAAAAAACCCTAGTTTCCATCTTGTGCTATACCGTGAGCGTGCCCATTTATCGATGTGACCCATTTTCAATACCCACCTGTGCATAAAAATTTCCAATGCTTTTTCGATATTTGAAGTCGAAAGCTCAATTTTTGCTACCAGTAGGATAGACAGACACAGCCAGACACATTTGATGAATGGATGGACGGATGGACGGACGGAGGTGAGTACATCATTTGGGAATTTGATACTGTTCAATTGTCAATTGTGTACAGTTCGAATAGTCTTCCCTCTGGGTACTGGATGTGTTTTTGCAAAATCCCAAATCTCTTTGTGGTGGCTATAAACAGATACGCAACTTGAGCAAAGATTTGCAAGCTCATCTTTGTTTGTTCGCTGTTTGTTAAGTGCAGTTAATTTAAGAATTTTGTCGTTTAGCGTTTCCCAGTAATGAGCAGAAAAGAGCTAAACTCTTACTCTTGCAGTATACTTTGTCAGCGTCATGCAAAATATAATTGAAAAAGTTATTAAAAGGAAGTAACTTTAATCTGCGTATTCTCGTTAAGACGGCAATGGCTTGCATCGTTTGCATTCATGGCAAAGTCTCTACGCGAATTTATTTATGGTGAAAAGTTCTCAGTTTTTAATTAATTAATTTTCTAAAAACAATTAAGCATTTGCGAGTATCTTTTAAAGAACATCTTCTCATGTTTCCAAAATAGCGCATGAAGTTAAATAGTCGACATTAACATTTCCGCGGAGACCGATTAAATTTATATTATGCTGTTAAGATCTTCGCGGATGTTGATTAAAGTTATATTAGATTGTTAAGTGTAGTTGTTAATATGTTATAATTTTGTTCTTTTCGAGCTACCATAATACTTAAGTAATTATGAGTTGTTCAATCCCCGCCGGGTAACAAACACTCTTCCTTACCCTACTATTACCCTACTACTATAATTAAGAAATCTTTGTATTACGTAACTCATAACACTGCGTGATCTTTCGTACTTTGTGTAAATACAGGTAACTCCCGGCGTAATAGTTTCTGCAAATTGGTTATGTCTTCGACATTTATATTCTCTGTTATTGCACACTTTATCTCTTACCATTGATCAATATATAATCAATCATTGATAAGTATAGATATTGTGGCATATGTATAGGCGCCTTAGAGTGTTTGTTCTGGTTAGCCTTAGCTTCCTCTTCATTTATAGCTTATAGTTATAAAAATTGAAGATATTCGTTCATCAGCATGGGCATGTATTTTCAATTAAGTTATCTTTCAGCCTTACATACGTTTAATGATATTATCTGTCGAAGAATTCATTTAATAAATTGAAATAAAACAAGTGGAAACATTATTATTACATCGTTCTACATGACCATTATGTATCAACTTTTCAAAATAAAGCATTGTATGGCAAGTAAGCGAGAAAAGGATCAGATTCGAATCATTTCCAACAGCGTTCGTTCCCGGGTCAAAGCACATCAATGTATTAAAGTTCATGAAAATATCTGAAAAGCAGCGGTCTGTAGCACGAACGTACGGAAAACCGGGCGGACAGGCCGATTGGAGAACCGGCTCATGGACGGACAGACCATTTTACGTTGGAAGGTATTAAGAAGCATCCGTTATTTTACTTCCCAGCCCAATTCCTGACAGTAAATCTTGGGCAGCATTTTCAAGACGACTCTGTTTGTAATAAAAACGCTAAAGCAGAGTAAACCGCCTAACTATTACAGTGTTGCAGAGAGTAACTGAAAGGCAGGGGTCTTAGACACGCTTCACCTTGTCAAAGGCGCATTGTTTGATGCCTGCGTTATATTTTGTTATTGATGCAGAATTTCAGCGCCTGAAATATATACTAGTTTAGCGGAACGGAGGAGGGAAAGGTGTCGCTGAAGTATTTACTGAGGAAATATATATTCCGTGAGTTAGACTTTACCGTTTTTAGCGACTTGTTTTTGTAAAATGTTTTCATAAATTTAGTCCTACTCAGTGTACTCAGGCTCTACTTATAAGTACAGCCGAGACATAAAATTTGCAGTTTTCGCGATGAGAGCCTATGTGGGCCATAATTTATTAGAAAATTTTTGTTCTCTTCATTACAAATAGTAATTAGCCACATACAGGGCTACGGGCATTAAGAAGTTCAAATTTGGAAACACTTTCGTATTAAATTCATTGTGAGACAAGCGGAAATAAAACGCAATATAACTGACATTTGCAAAGAAAGGAATAAACTCAAGTCGTAAAATATTATTCATGAAATTTAGTGAAAGTGTGCTACGAGTTTTTCTCCCATTTTGATATTATTTACTACGTATATACATGTGAAGCAGAAATTCTTAATAACAAATGATGTTTTTTTCGTTTTAATACCCAACGTTTTTCTGTTAGATGCTTCCCTGAAAATTTATGGCAGCCACGCCAAAAAAAAAAAACAGTTGTTCTCTTGAAGCAAACCAGTCATCGGGCCATTTTTGTACATTTTTCTAAGGACTGAAGACTGTTTCTAAGGACCGTCCCATTTAGGATTAGGAAGCAATCGAATTTGGAGGGTAAGCCGTTGTGGGACTAGCACTTCCCAATTCAGTGCTTCTAACACATCGCCAAGAGGTTTTGCTGTATTCATTGGGTCTCATGTTACGTTTGTTGGTGTTTTGTTCGTTATTTGAACAGCGCTGTTGGTAGCGTATGGTGTTAACCATTTCACTTTTATACCCCGCCCAACAGAGAATATCTCCTCAGTCTTGCGATTGATGTGGATGGTACACTGCAATCTACCCATGAATTTTTCCCCTGTGAAAGGCTTTCCCTTTATCTCTCGGGCAAGCTTGGTTTTTGGCCCAAAACCCGACAATTCTCGTTGTTAGAAAAGTCGAAAAGTTTGCGTTGCGAGATGTACTTGCATTGGAACCAGCGGTGTTGTGCTAATTTTTTTTTACCGGAACGCTAATTTTTTTTACACTTTACCGGAACGCGTATATATAATTATATAGACCGGGCCGATCCTGGGTAGGTGTGTAATCCTGTGCGGTGAGTAATAATAATAATAAGTAATAAACTAATAAAGTTTAAAACATCTACCAATACTGGAAACCAACATCTGGAAATTCTAGTTCACAACAAATGTATAATAAAAATTCTTAGCATTAGCCGCAGGCCCATTTGGGTATGGCCATAAACTATACCAGGGGTGAGTAACGTACGGTCCGCTTGCATTAAAATTTATGTATGAAATCTTCACTTTTTTAAAATATAACGTACGGTCCGCTTGCATTAAAATTTATGTATGAAATTCTTACTTTTTTAAAATTTTATATTTTTTTCTTCTAATGTTTGTTATAAATTCTTGTTATCAGAAACTATTTTAAGTTCCGGAACGCGTTCCTGTCCAAAAAGGAAGTACCGGAACGACGTTCCGGAGCGTTCCGGCTCGACAACACCACTTATTGGGACTGCCTCTTATAGCCATATGTCCAAGCTATAAGAGAAACACAAGATCAGAAAAGCACTTTAGGACCATCTATGGCAAATTCCGGTTTCATATTTACGTATCTAATAATGTAGAGGCGACATTCGTTTCAAATTTAATGTATTTTATTACTTCTTTCTTCCGTTCATCGCGAAATCTGTTTATAAAATATTTACAGCAAACATTTTTCAGTATTTAAAATTTTTTACTTCATTTATATATGTTTGTGTGCCTATCGATGTGCTAAAGGGAAAAATCAACAAGTAAACGGTAAACAGTAGATATAATGCGTTCTTGAACCTTTTTTTCCGCTCAAACGATTCGCAAATAAAATTTCCTTAAATCACATCTAAACCATTAAGACGATGATGATGTATTGTCGGTGAATTTTTACGATCCACATGTCATAAAAAATACTTTAGACATTTTATCACTAAAAATAATCTGAAAATATTCGTCAAGCAGAAAAACAAAAAAAAAAAAAAAGGAGGAAAAAAGGAAACAGAAATTTTACGAGACAATGGATAAAATCCGAAATTTATACAAAGTCTTGTCTGAAAAAAAAGCAGAAAAAAAAATCGAAAATTGAGGGTAAAAGTTATAGAGTAAACAGAACACGCTCAAGGTGGAGCCGAAGACGTAATTCATTCTTTTTTTTTTTTTATTTATTTGTGGGGGTAAATACGCAACGCAATCCTATAGTGAATGTTTGTGCATAATTTTATTACAAAAGCATTTATCTTTTCTCTTATTTTTTCATGTTTTTCCTCTTTTTCGATTTTTGCGTTATTATCACAGTCTAACAGACATAGTAACAGATATGTAGATACAATAATAACAACAGTAACATCAGCAATGCGAGGCCTGGCTTACTGGTATAACTCATCCTTTGCGAAAGCACTGAAGGACTGGAAAAGGAAAAAAACAAAAATTTGACTCAATGACTTTTAGCAATTTGCACCTTCTTTTTCGTTTACTCGACGTTGGAAAGAGCGAGAGAGCGAAGAGCCAGAAAGTCTCTACGAGAAGCGAATAAATGAAATGCGTATACACCTATATGTGTGTGTATAAATAAGAGCGATTTACACATGTCCACCACCCATTCAGCTGAATATCAGAACACCAGAACCGAGCACATGTGGGTCTTGTTAGCAATAAAAATATCTCTGAAATCCTGCTAAATGTAAAGAAAAACTATTCAACATACCACAGCGTACATCTAAATCTTTGGAAGACAATACCTATGTATATATATATATATATATATATATATATATATATCTGTATATAAGGATTAAATAAGTTAACGTTTAAATTTTCTTCAACAATAAATGTTATGATGATTCCTCCTTCTTACTACGACTCCTACAGACCGAGCACAGAGCATAGTTGCCTTAGGTTGAATAGCAACACTTCGCTTCGAGTTTACGCTGTTTGTTGTTGATATTCTTCCATTACTGCTATTGCAGTTATTTGCTGTTGGGATATTCGAGTTATTAAAGCATAAAATCAATGCCAAAACATTAGGACGCTAAGTATCTAGAGCACGCAGTAAACCAGATGCGAGGGGTATTCGAATTGCTCGACTACATATTTTTATTCGCTTCTTCTATGTATGCAATGATAGTCGGGAAATGAAATGAAACGAAAAGCCTCCATCTGTAGCTCTTTTACTTGTAAGCAAACATGCAAAAAAACATAAAAATAAAATTATACACCTATACATATATATATACGTGTATATATATATAAAATATATACATATATTTAAAAAAGAGAATGAAAAAAAGACAGTAATACACCTTGAAGGCAAAACATACGTTTCAACTCAACCAGTCTGTAACCGTCTGAACGTGAACACGAAGAGTTACGGTGCAAAGGTTTTTCTTCCCTCTTTTCTTTTTTGCATAATTTTTTTCTCTTTTGCTTTTCAATTCATTCCAGCAAATAGTACGTACTTTTACTAAGGGTTAGTATGCAGATGTGTAAGTGCGTATGAATGAATGTTTTTTGTGTTTTTGTATCAGCTTTTATGTGTGTTTGAATTTTCGTTTCCTGTCGAAAGTCGCAGACACAAAAGCATTTCTAGCCATGCCACGAAGAGATGTAAAATTTCGTAAACAAGAATTTTACATTTTCGTACGATAAGAATCTTTGATTAAACTTTTTATTCTTGTTCGTATTCGAAGTGCCTGCCTGCCTGCCTGCCTGCCTGCTTGCCTGACTTCCCTGCACAATCACAGTTTATAAGCATATGTACTCCATAAGCATACTTTAAACTTTAATTGCTGTTGCTAAACTTCTCGATGAGTATTTGATTAAGAAATTATTCAATACATTTACTTTTATTCATACTTGACTACTATTAACTAAATGCAATGAAATTACTTTTTTTTGGTATCGATCACAATTACTGCGTTCGACGCGATTGTCGTCAAGCACCACTTTTGCTTCAGTACTACCGTACAACGTTTCGTAACAATCCACTTCACTTGGAGAACTAATTACATGCTCAGAGGTATTCTGCAGCAGATAAGTGCAGGAATTTTAAATGCTTTAGAAAAAATACATACATTTCTACAGGAATTAATTAGTAAATTCAATAATATCGGCCGGTTCATCGAAGACATACGTAGTTCGGCGGCTTTTCTACTGTTGAGAAGGCGTAATGGCTTGGCAGGTATGTGTTACATGTGTTTTGTTACGATATATACTTCATATTGTACCCTACACCACTTGTGGTACAAGGATATACTAAGTTTGCGACGATGCATGTGACATCCAAACCAGCTTTAAACGGAGCTACGTTTTATTACGCCGATCGGTTCAGAATAATATTCTTAACTGCTGCTCGTACATGTTTTGGTCCAAGGACAAACACTACTTGTACGATTGCTTATGGCATAACGCCTTCGTTTCACAAAGTCATCACAGTGCCAATAATTGGAATATTTTAAACTTATCGATAAAAATCGCCGAGCGATAATGTTGCACCATACACGATTGTGGGGTTGTTCGTTCAACACATCTGCCCATATAACTGTTCCCACGAAAAATAAACTACCATATGGCGAAAGGTCTAATCTGCAAAGTCTAGCTTTCAAAATTTGATGGTAAAAATTGGTCCATAGTAGTAATTAGGCATAAAAATGAACCTTGTCGTGTTCGGATCAGGTAGGTATATTTTTTGGACCCCATTCCCTTTAAGAGCCAGGATGAAAAATATAATTTCCATAACTAACGCTTTTCATTTCTAGTAGGATCTGTAAGGCTCGTATTTAGTTATATAGGATGTCTAACTACTCACAGTCTAAATAATTAAATAAATGAGAATTTTGGTTTTCTTATTACATAAGCATATATTTTTAGGCCATACAACATTCATGGTACAAGTGTATATTAAGTTTGTGTGGATGTAAGCAACACTCAGAAGCACTTGAGATAGACCTACTTTTTATTGCACCAGAATCATTTTCTGACTCTATCTAAGCTTGTCTGTCCGTTTGTCTGCCTGTTTTTCTTGTGTTCAGTCTACAGGTGATCATTTTGGGCATCTTTAATGAAAATTTGGTGCGTTGAGCACGAACACTATTGGCTATGCTTCTGATGGGGAGAGAGGGAGGGGCGGGAGTGGCACTTTTTCGACCACTACGCATATAAACCCTTATTTTGAAAAGCCGTTATATGCATAACTGTATTAAATGAAGTGGTGTGAAGTGGTGTTTTCACCATTTTGTTATATTAATTTTCATTATTATGCTTGAAAGTGTCTGAACAACTTAGTACCAAAAAAATATTCCATAAACTAACCATCCCGTCCACCTAAACAAATAATAATAATAATAATATTTCAATTAAAATGAACAGATGTCTCTATGTGCATAACGTGGATACCTGTCGTGAAGGCTTAACCCCACGGTGCCCGATGGCACACGGAGTGTGGAAACGCACACTCAGCGCCCCGAGGAAGGACCTCAAGTTCCAGTGAAGTTACGTATATGGGCGTATCTCCCCAAGACACCCGGTTGCTATGCAACTCCACATCCGAGCCGAGGCTCTTCCCGCGATTTGGGCCAATCACAGCCACCGCGAAACTCCTGCAATGGGCCAAAATTAAAATGAACAATTTATTCAATGTTCTTTATCGATTTTGTGTGTTTAAAAAGAGCTTTAAAGCAAATTATCGACCAGCACATATTGCTGCTTCTCTGCCAACCCACGATGATCTCCCATAATTGTCTTTCCTTAATATTTTCATTGGCGGAATTAACCCACAAATTTTTTAACCTACAATCGCCCTTAACCTTTTAACTCCGCGCGGTTGCTATCTGCATCTGCAACTGAAAAGAAAACGTTACGCCGATGTTGAAACGGCCTGCACGTAAGATGCAAACTTAATTGTTACTTACTCATTTCCTACGCGTGCTATTGTCAACCACGTTTGGCCAAACATCAGTACAGGACGTAATTTCCAACGTAGTAGTTGGTACGCGACGCCACAGGCATGTGTTGTTTTAAAAAGTCTTCATTACTTTGCAGGACGTCTTCCATAATCGGTATCACTTAAAATTAAGACATTAAAGCCAACAATTAAAAAAAGAAATTAACGTTCAATAGTTGAGTGTGCACATTATTTTTGGCTAAAATAAGTAAAAACTGAATTTTATTTTCATTGCTTCAGTGAAAATCGTCTATTGATTTGGATGATGTCTTGATACCCACCGTAGAGGTTACGTTAGGTCTGTGCAGTTTTTGCGACGCACTGCAATATGTACTTGTGGAGCTGTTTCTGTACATTGAAAACTGCTTTCAATAAAAAAATTGGTTTATTGAAAAACGTATTCAACACAATAAAATGTTTTTCCTGCTTTATTCAACTATCGAAAACGTGTGAGTGTCTGTAACGATAAAAGCTCATAGTTTGTAAAATCAAAGGCCTACTCATTACTCATAGCGTATAGTCCCTGAAAAGTGATACTCTCGCTGTAACTTCCTACGCTATGTGTTATCCATAAGCGTGGAATTTAGAATTGAATTAGACGTATCTGTCCATGCTTCCTTTTATTGGCAACTGACTTACGATCTCAAAATTGGATCTAGGAACACAAACTTTATTTTCTTAACAATTTCAAACGCAAAGCCTTAGTTTAGAGAACAAATTTTCGTAAATTGTCTTCACTACCAATCAAACGTTATTGTAATTAATTTGTAGCAATGTAAACAGATCCCCTTGTCTTTGCGTCTTCTGACTTATCTGTTACAATTGTAACAGCCTTGTTTAGAATCAAGCAAACATAATTGTTCCGAAATTAATGAGCGCCAGCAGCTAAGGCTATCAATTCTATTACAAAATAAAATAAAATGGTGGCGAAATTGGATACAAACGAAAATATGAGCTAAATAACAACAACGAGAAAGTTTATGTTACTTTTGCTATTTTTATATTAGAGCTTATGTCGGCAAAAAGAGCCAATTTAGGTTAGTATATGTGGCTCGGTACCTATCATCACACAATATCTTTTAATGTTAATATAAACTTTGGTGTCAGAACGCTTGCTCTTCAGTTTAATGAGTAGTAAGATATTTTTCTCCTCACGTCACGACCTCATAGTCACGATCACAAATTTGCATCGAGAGGAATATGTTGAGACTCAAGCATGGCTACCACACAACGGAAGAAAAAATAGAAATGTTTCGAGACTGTGACCTTACTTTGCATAAAAAATCTTTTGTGAAAGATGGAAAAAATGGAATCCTGACGATGAAGAAGATTTATTAAAAACGATAAACTAAACTAAAGTTTCACCTGCAATTACCGAACGACTGTATCAAGAAACTGCGTAAGAATATCCAAATATAACTTTGATTTTCCTATGACGCGCCGCCAAGTGTATAGTGTGTACGGTATGCTATACGATCAATACATGAAATGGATACGAATGAATTTGTTTTGTCTTGTAAGTGTACTATTAAACAATACTTTCTTTAGCGTACAGATGCAAGAGGGCCGCGTGTATCCCACGAACATAACAGTATTACTTAAGGCTTAAGGACGTCGCACTCAGTGAAAGGTTGCCAACAGTTACGCTCCGGGAGGCCTTAAGAAATATTATATTTTCTAAGCATCTCTCTCCCCTCTCTTCCTTTCTTCTATATGAAGTTGTCCTTTCTCCTTTCTGATGTGTCTGAGTAATTGAAACATTTGCGTTTATTTGAAATTTCCTTCATTTTTACTGTTTACTTGCGGTGGTAATATTTGTTAATTTTCCGCTTGTGATTTTTTATTTTTCATTATGTTTTCTTTATTTTCGAATTCTCTTTTTTTTTTAGTGCCTTTCACTTTGTCACAAACACTGTCACAATGCAGTCTGCGGTAAGTGTTGTATTTTGTGTAATTATCTGCTTATAACGTTTTCTTTCTTTTTTATTCTTTGTGGTTCCATTCAAAGGACATCAGTTGTTTGTTTATTTGTTTGTTGTTGGTGTATATGTCGGTTAGTTTACTTCGTCTTTTACATAAGCCTTCATTCTCATTGAATCAGTTGAAATTGTTTTTTCATGTAACGCAATATTGTTGTCGTTGTCGTTGTCGTTGTATAGAAAAGCAGCTTATGTTACTAAATATGTTTAAATGCGACACACACAAACACAAACGTAGATGAACGAATGGTTAAAGCGTAAAAGCATAAAAGCAAAAAAGCATCTAAACAGCAAACAAATTTCCATTGCTATCGTGAAAAATTTACATTCGCATCAGAGGAACGGAAATAATTTCTGTTTTCCTAATGAACATTTTAACGATGATAAGATATTCGTTTTGCTTTCTAATTAAGAGTCTCTTTTCCTCCTTCTCTACCCCCCATTATTTATCTTTTTAAATGGTCTTGCGGTTTAAATGAACGCTTTAATGAAACAATCATTTTAATGCATAAACTTTGTTCATTCGCATTTACGATAATAGGCATTAAATCATAAAGGAAGAAACTTTATGTTGAAATTTTATTTATGTACAACATATACGCGAGCATATGTAAACGTAATCAGTATCACGACAATATATATATACATGAAGTGTAAAGCATGCATCATTATACTGTCTGGCACATTAATTCTCACCTGACTTTTGTATTAACATAAATCACAACTGAACATATATATATATATCGCACAACTGCTTCGCATTATTACATTTTTGTATACAAATACATGCGTAAGTACATAAGTAAGTAAATGCGTAGCAACTAAAATTATGCTCGCATTATGCAATATATGAATAGTTTTGTGACATATGAAATTAACATGAATTGAAAATATGAACGCGAGAGAAATGTATCTTTAAATATGGAGAAGGGTGATGAACAGATCGACAGACACAAAAGGCCAAACTGATAGACGAAAGTTCAAAAACTTTATAAAAAATATTTGCATTAGAGTAGTGAATGCACTGCTTTTTGACTTGGCTTTTTTTTCTTTCATCACAGCTCTTAGCCGATAGATACTTTGTAGTAAGCAGCTGTTTGATGAAAATAAGTCCTTAACTCCAATAAGTACAAAATAAGAAAATATGAATATAATTTTTTTTTTTTAGAATCTATTTAACGATGAGAATAATAGTATAAACAATAAAACACAACAAAAATAATGAAATAAAATGTAAGAAAATAATTCTAATTGAAATAAAAGAAAATAAGTGAACACGACATTAAAGGTGCATAAAAATAACAGTGAAAAAGTGCAAGTTAGTAGTGAGACGGGATAAAAAATCATCACAAAAAAATTAAAACATAAATAAAAATTAGGACACAAAAATTTTGATATAATAAATTGGATTAAAATATAATAAAACACAAATATGTAATAAAATAAAATGTAATAAGTAAACACAAAAAAAGCATGAGTTACGAATAAAACAAAGACATCTAATAAACATCTAAAGGAATATAAAAATTATAATAAAAAAATTTTACCTAATCTTCAATTCTCTTCGTTGAATGTTCGAAAGGAAATCTGCGAATCGCGTTTGTGATATATTTCTGCTCGTATATAAGTGTACCTCTTCGTATTGACTTAAACGCTTGTTAATCTTAACCTCAACTCATTCAAAATTCATCCGAATTGTTTTGTTAAAAATAATTACTCAACTTTCTTCCTATAGCTAATCCTTGACAAGCAACATGGTATGCATATAAATGCTGCCAGAATAATGAATTCAACTTTTGAAAAATAAATACAAGTGGTTTCTCCAGTTTAGTGGTTTCTCTTTTTAACTATGGTCTTCAAAGATAAGAAAGTAAAAAACTTATGGAATAAGTAGGTTATAAGTCTGGGGTCGGTTATATTATACTGTTACGAATTAACTCACTCGGCATGAAGATTCATCGATTTTCTAAGCAACGAAATTTTTAAAATGGCCTCTCTTAGTAATAAAAGACTAACCGAGTATTGGCTTCAGCTTATTGTTATTAACGATTGATTTGATTCAATTTTTAAAACCAAGTTATTTATATAGTTACTCAAAACTAGATTATTAGGTAAAGTGAACTAGGTTATTAGTTAGCTGGATTATTGGCTCCACTAGCTTGTTATTCAAGGTAGTTCATTAGTTAAATTAGGTTATTAGTTAAACGAGATTATATGCTAAACTAGGTCATTTATTAAACTAGATTACTGATTAAACTAGGTTATTAGTTAAGCTAGGTTAAAGCTTAGATTATAGTCAAATGGGTTTTATTTATTGACTTAAATTATTGGCTAATGAATAAATTGGAAGAATTATGATTTACGCAACTAAAAGTATAATAGCCTCACCTACTTCAAAGTTTAAATGTCTTTTTTATCGAAATCAAGTTTTTCAAATTTATCCTACTTTACCATTGACTTCTTCAATTTCGACCTGGTTGATATGATAAGAGAGGAGAACACAGAAGTTGTTCCGACTTCACTTTATTACTCAAAAAATTTGTTTTTTTTCAAGGACCTTAAGATCATCGCTTTCATAAGTGCAACCTAGAATAGTAATAAAACTTTTCCTTTTTGTTGTATGAGTAATTACACAAACAGTTTCATATTGGATTTACTTACCACGACTTTGCTGTAATAATAGAATATTTATTTTGTTGCATAGTATTTTTTTACTGTTATTGCTAAATAAATAAATAAATTAGTTCATATTTTATTATCACACAGGCATATAGCACTTGAGTTGACACACTTGACGTTGAGGCCACACAACAGAAGACAATATTAGTACAGTACTGTTTTATAGTCTGCATAGATACAATGAACTTCTCTCCAACACTTCGTTAGAGCAGCGCCTCTGGCAAACTGCTGCGTTTAGCTTGTGTTTGCAACAGCAAAAGATGTATACGTCGATATGAGGCCTATAAGTGGACAAAGTTGCGGAAGTGGGAGCCGCAATTGCTGTTTTTGAGGAAAACGAAGGGGAATTGATATTTTTCAATGGATTTTGGGCAAGTTAGTGTTAGTTTAAGTATCGGCATGAATAGTCGAATAGCTAAGAACCCTTGATTAGCAAGTCAATGTTCGCGGGTTCAAATTATAAGTGCGGTTGAGTTTATTTTTGTCACAGCTATGGTGTGTGCTCAGTCGGCAAAGCCTTAACACTTACTGATTAGAATGTCGGCGCCACCTCTTTACCTCTTTACCCTCTGCTCCTCATCGTATTATACGAATAGATGATATTCTCTAAGTTATTGGTCAAATTAAAAAAAAAAAAAAAAAACAAAACTGAAAACCGTGCACAACAGACTTGAAACTCGGTTTCTGAATGACAGTTTCCTGCACTGTTTGACATTGCACTGCTGCATCGTTCTAGAATAAAGACGGCATCATTCATATTAACATGTTGAAGGCATAATTTTAAACAAGCAGAGTAATCATTAAGTTTTATTCATCAAGCATGCACTTCATTTCTTCCGCCTGCATCCCTCTATTACCTTAAGACTAAGTGGCTAAATATTAATTAGAGAATTTTTAAATAAATTCTGCTCGTTACAGGAAAAAGTTGTAGAAAACGTATAAGCATTTAAATCATGTATAAAAATGTAAAACTCATACGTCGTGTATGCTCTGAAAAATGAAAGATAATTTATCTGTTAAAAAAAAAGGAAACAGAATAAAGAAAGATATTTGTTTTCATACTTGCCTATGCGGCGACATAAACATATTCCGAAAGTTGTATACCATAGCGTCCGTATATGAAGCTTAAAAAGGTAAACCGTAGAAGAGTTGAAATGAAAATTAAATTTCTCTTTATTAAATAAAAGCGACTAATTAAAAAATAATAACTACAGGATATTGGTTAAATATACGTCGTTCAACCAGAACACAAGATACACGCTATCACACACACAGATATCACACATATAAGTATATGGGTATCCATGTATCTACATAAATAAGTGCTTAACTCAGTTGACGTTAAACTCATTAAAATAATTTATGTAAAACGCTTAAAACCACAATTGAAAATCTATTTAAAATAATTGCCACATGTTCCACCAACAAGGGACAGACGGACGTATAGAGGCAGAGAAAAATATACATATATGTATAAGCAATATTTGTATAGCAAAACAAAACGTCAGCTATGAAGGCACAAATACATATGCACATACATAAAATGCTTTACATACACCTGCACCTTTATATATACATGCATATATATGTTGCACATGTATGAGTACGTACGTGCGTGTGTGCATGGGATCCCAATTGATGCATATGAATTCAATTATTTTAGCATCACCTTCCCTGGCAAAACAAAAACACGTTATGTATCCGTATCGTAGCATAAGGACGTTAAAATTCGCGAATCTAATGAAAAAAGTTCATTTCATTCAAAAACCCATAACCATAGAGATAAAGTAAGGAATCCTTTAAACTTTCGTTAATTTTATGCAATATTTTTATGATGGTTTCAGTTTATTTTGTTTCCGCTTCACACTCTACAGCTTTTGACGTCGTTCACTCTTTACTCAATAGTTTTATTTTGTTTTTACAGTTGTTTACCTTATACTGTTTTGCTTAACCCTGTCTCTGTTATTCGCCAGCAAACCAACTAATTTGCATATTTTTCTTTTAACGTTTACCGCCTTTGGCTAGCAACCGAAGTGCTATGTGCTATCAATTTAATGAAATGAAATGAAAAACAAACTGCAAAAGAAAAAACGCTACCATCCTACTTATGAAGCCTGATAAGGTAGTTAGTTAGTTAGTTAGTTAGGTGGGTGCCTGATGGGCATTTTTCTTTTGCCACGTAATGAACTTGAATTTTACATAAAACTTAACGTTAGACTACAAAAAATAAAAAAAAATAAAAAAAGAATAAAAGTATTTTCCTTACAATATTTCGTAATGCCTATCACTAAAATATATATGCATACTAAGTTTATTATTCAATTTGTCTCGTTTGAAATTAGTGAATCGATTAGCTAATCAATCGGAGGCGATCCAGGCATTTCTGCCAATTGCTTTGAAAGATAATAGAAGTTTGTTGATGATATTCTTACACAGAATAAGAAAGGAAGTGATACTTAAAGTGAAGGTTCGCTATCACGCCTAAGTTTAAGGTAAAAGCAGGGATCTTGTGTTCTTACACGTGTATAGAAAGTATTCTCAGACAATAGATAGCGAACGATAACAGCCTTTATTACATTGCATTATCTATTTGAAAATCCTGCAGTTAAAAGACTTTGCCTAAGTCAAGGTGATCGAGAATAGTCCGTCACTGTATTCTCTTTTAACTTCTCATCTTTCTCGCTCAATACTACTTGTGGTGTAGCAGTCCGCAAAACGGCTTAAGATAGACCCACTGTTTGAGTATATAAATTGAATTGATTGAATCGTTTTCTGAAACGATTTAGTTTTGTCTGTCCGTCTGTCCACTTGTCTGCACTTGCCGCAATTTTTGAGACACGTTGCCGAAACATAGAATGGTGAGTTTGCTCAAGGACGAACGGTGCCGAAAATCGATTGGATCGGGTTTGCGATCACCTTCCATATACCGCCACCTTTTACAAAATTCTTTGCATGAAAAATATTTCTCGACAAAAATCCTCAAAAACTAATGTTTGATCGTACAACATACATGTGCAGAATGAGCATAAATATGGAGTAACTGTTCCTGTGAAAAGAAAGCTTTTACATGGCAAATTGGTGTAAATTTTATACACTATGATAAAAATTAGGTCATGAAAGCAAACCGTCATAAAACTTAGATGCACCAAATTTAGACCACATTGGCTCTTTTTTTGGACCCTACCACAAAGAAGGATTTTTATTGAGAAGTAATCCTTTACAGGGCAACAAACACTGTAATCGAAATAGTCAAAGAATAATAAGATTTTTGACAAGGAATTTGCTAAGTTTGGGTGAAGTTAATAAGGGCTCCTACAAAAACCTAATTTTTGGGATCTTGTCACAAACGTAAAGGAAGGACTATACTAGGCGAAGTTGTGTAGAGTACGTAAAGGTCGGGCTTGTGCTTTTACTTTCTTTTTTTGGGTAGAGGTGACTGCATGGAATGTATGTAAATGGACTAGAGCGTAACTAAGAGCCCAAGAAGAAGGCGCTCTGGAAGTTTCGTGCTTTGGAATGCAAATATCAATGTTATGTCTAAAAGAAGACGAACTCGTTTGTTGCATAAAAGTAGTCCTACAAAGAGGGAAGATCTTCCGTTTGCACTCCGCAATGCTTTCTTTTTAGCGCAAAAAATGTAAAAAGTTCTATTCTTGCTCTGGGACATACGAAATAAGTGAATTAAGTTACATATGAAGCTAAAACAGTACTCCACATGAAGGTCCCTGTGAGATGAGTGAGATGTAAGGAAAGACTTTTTGTTCCTGGTACTCAAAGAAGGAGTTTAAAAAATGAAAGGAGTCAATTTTTCTATGACCAATATCAGAAGAAGAGATGGCTCTCTACGTAGCGCTGAAGCCGATTTTCATAATACTTTAATAATACATTGACCTAAGTACGACATTTGGTTGGAGAATATAGCAAAGATTCCTTCGCTTGATATTTTAGCCGTGTATCATATATAGTTCAGATTATTTTTTTGTATAATTTGGCAGCACTTGCAGGTAATTATTAAAGATGGAATGTGGACGCATTTACTGGATGTTTCGATTGTGTTTCGTAACGTTTCGGGAATGTTGTATAGCGTACAGATGAGATAATTTTAATACAAAATAATTCTATTTGTCTTACTTGACCTTACTTATACGTGTGTTTCAAAAGTTAAGGAAGCCTTTAAAGATTTTACAATTTGGTTTTCGAATTTAACACCGTGTTGTTGTAACCAAAAGTTTGAGTTTCGATTAAAAATTTCAAGCAAAAAGATCAGTTTTGAGGCCATATTTACTTGATAAGAGAAAATTCAGCAATCTTTTAATAACGTTAGGCGGATTTGTAAACTGGTTTTGCTTGATTTTCGAATTTCATGTGCATAGAAAGTTACGTAACATTTGAGATGAAGTTGGCTCACGTAGACAAAAATTTAATGCTCAACAACGAACGACAGACGTACTGACGGATGGGTTGACAGACACACGGACAGGCAAGCAGGTTATTTACATTTATGGAGAACTTACAGAGTTTATGGCGACGCTTATGCAAACATTTGGCTTACCTGATACGATGCATCCGATGGGTATGAGTGTAAATGCAAGTGGCTCTTTTATTCTACTACTCATGTCAAAAGTAGATGCTTTAAAAAGCCAAAAGTTTTAGTTTGCAGACTAAGAAGACTTTTCCCTTTAAATTGTGCGGATTTACCCAGAGGACTTGCCTTCTTCTTACCTTGGCACTATTCTAACTAGCACATCTGTCACTTGTCTTCAAGAGTTAACGAGATGCGATTGTCTACTTTCATTTAATTGAAAATCTAGTTTGGCTGTGCTAAGTCACGCAAATGGGATAACTGCGAAGTGATCCGACTTGAGCTTTTTAGTGAAAAAGTTGTGAGGAAGCAATACAGGGTAAGATGATGCCTTATCCACTTGTCACTTAATATTTCTTATTATCCTTGGATAGAAAAAATGGCAACACGATAATTGAAGAAAACTTTGCATTACTATTTCTTTTACTACAACAATGTAACTAATTTCCTACGTTCCCCTTTTTACACCTTGCAACACTTGCAATACAAGGGTATGTTAAATTTGAGTGTGTGCCATCCAGAAGAATTTGAGACAGACCCATCTTTTATTATATCGATTAGATGAGAATCCTAGTTTGAATTGATTTAAGCTTGTCTGTCCATTTGTGTGTCTAATTTTGTTTTGTTCAACCTACAGGCCGTAATTTTGAGGGGTTTTTGGTGGGGTTAGGTACAGTGAGCCATGACTCGCTAAAGCACTTCTATTTGTTTGCTTTAAGAACTACATTTATTTCCTATTAATACCATCTCGGATCACCCTTCATAATTTTTTACCACATTCTGGACAGCAAGTATCAGAAAGTTCATTACAATGGTACTCACATACACAGGCCACAGGTTGAGTATGAATGGACATTGTTTGTCTTTCATCCGAATTATTTTATCTTACTAGCCCTAGCAGTTGCTGATCGGAAAATTGGGAAAAATTGGGAAAAGTAATAAGGGCGAATGGCAGATGGACTGACAGACACGTCTACAAGTTCAGCACAATAGTGGTCCTGATCGGCCAACTGAAACACCTAGAATTAACCAAATCTTTTGTTACCTTTCTATGTCAATTAGAAAAAAGGTTACAAGCCTTAGCAACTTTTTCACCCGTTTTCCCTATGAGCTTCAGTTCTTTGTTGTTGTTTCTTGTTGAGTTGAAAGTTGCATATAAATGCTTTATCAAAGAAATGGCGATTTTAAAAACCATAAAAACCAAAAGCCTACCGGAAATGAATATAAACCCATTCCATTATATTTATTATAATGTCGCGCAATACCACAATCGTTGTGTGTGTGTGTGTGTGTGCGTGTATTTTTTTC
>KK502658.1:57197-89702 GCA_000688735.1 Glossina austeni
TTTGGGCGTTCTATGATTAGCGTCTCTATACACCGAGTAACTGCAATAATACTAAATGGAAAACCGTTCCGTTATGTGGAGAGAGGTCAAAATCATCGCATTTAAGTCTTTTGCTTATCATTTATCATTTAAGTGAAATAAAAGGCGGAAGATAACTTTTATCCCGTTCACTTTTTTATGATAATACGTGGGCGGTAGGTAAGCGAATATGACTTTCTTACTTGCTCTGCTGTTTAGCATTTTAAAATTTCCATCTAATGTAACAAAATGCAGTAAAAACAACAACAAGCAAATTTTCGCAAAGCAATTTTTCGAAAATATTACTTAAAGACCGTTAATATTCTATTATTTTCTTCTCGAAAAAACTGATTTAAAAAGAAGTGGCCTCGATTTAATTTTCTTACAGAGTCACAGGATAGGTAAGATGTAGGTTGCCGGGAAAAGATTCGATATTCACTACGTCATCTCATTTTAAAGTTGCTGTGATGAACATTAAAGCAATCGAATGAAATTTTAAGGGGCCAGCGATACAAAGCGGTTGGAAGGACATGCATTTGAGGGAAACTGCCAAGTTACATTTTTGAGAAATGTTGGTTATATGCGTATATATATATATATGTACACGTGCATATTACATTATTTAAAACGTGACATTTTAGGCAGCTTTTAGGCTAATCAAAAAAACATAAAAAAGACACCCTGTTACTCTTTAAGATAACAAGGAAGAGAATCGCACTTGGCGATGGCCGAATCTTTTACACTCTCCTTATTCTCCACAATCTTAAAAATACAATTACGAATTAAAAGGAAACGTAAATAGTATGAACATATGAAAAAATGAAAAAAATTATTGTGTACTGGGTAAGCGTCCAATTTTTTCCCTTTTAGTACATATAAAGTGTAGTATGCGTATGTGTTGTAGTTTATAAGAAATGAGAGTAAAAAGTCAGTCTTGTTGCATTTGGAAGCGGAAGTGTTCTCAGTTCACTTTATACTGCGGGCACATTGTTTGGCCAATTTTGGCTTCTTTCCATCCATCCACTCGCTTGCAATGGGGTGAAATGCTTTTGCGGAATTCGAAGGCGATATCTTTATTTATAAAAAACATGAGGCTGATCAAGAGTATATATAACACATCACTCAAAAAAGTCTGCGGTCTGACATATACTCAGAATCCACATGATTTCGGATTAATACCAACTTTCAAACGATTGGTGTCGAAATTTCATGACATTTCGACAAATAGTTAACAGTTGTTTTAACGACGCTGCGTTCGTAATTTTCAAAACAATGGAAAAATCTGAATATTGTGTTTGTTGATCTGAATATTGTCTTTTGTTTTTCCTTATTGATAAGAAAAAGTATGTTCACAATCAGCGCCGTCTTAAAAAAAGATTTTAAGGCGACTATTGTCTACTGAAAAAATGAATTTTTGGATGGATTGCTAAGGTCGTGTGGGCCCGAATTCGGGAGTTGTTTCAGACAACCAAAAAAAAACGTGCACAAGATCGTTTTGAAAGACGAAAGAGTGAAGTTGTGTGAGTGAGGTAACTACCATGTTATAGATATTAGAAGGCAACGTGTTTACCATTTTGCATGAAGATTTTTTGGCGAGAAAACTCTGTTCACAGTGTGCCGCGTTTGCTCACCTTTGGCGACTCAGAGCGTAGTTTGGCTCTGTTTGGGCAAAATAAAAAGAATATTTCATGCGAGAGATATGTGTTCAATAGACGAAACTTAGATCCATCACTATAGCCCTGAGTCAATGTGGCAATCAGTCTAGTGGACAGCGACCAGCGAAAGTTGTCTAAAGTGTTGAAAAAAGTTGCCGTAGTAAAGCATCTATAACTTCTAAATTAATGGTTGGGATGGCGTGAGAGTTTAAAACCTTGCATTTGAAAGGTGGTACTGCCTGAAAACCATATGAATTCGCCAATAGCGGCAACATCTACATGTCATCCTCCCAACTTATTCAATGATGTCTTATATATATGTACGTTTTTACATACAACTCTGAAGCTGCCTGCGCGGTATTTCAAACATCCCGTAGTTTGATGGTGAATATGAAAATGTATATCTGTACCTACTAGTAATTGTCTTAGGGCGCGTTCTGCGTTCTGCGATCCAGAATGTAATTCAGCGAAACACTTGAGAGCTTCAGCTTCAGTTTCCTTTTAATTTGCTGACCCTGTTTCAAACATCGCCTACGGAAATTGTATTTGCTTCTGAGAACTTCTCCACATTCTTACATACAGAGACGTTCAAGCCGATTTAGTGCTTTTCGCTTTCCGGGCAAGCATGATCGCGTCTTATACGTTCTTTTATTCATTTGCATGCGTATTTCGAACCGAATGACAAAATTAATATAACTTTATCTGTATTGCTAGACACAGGAAACGAAATGTTGCGTAACAAGGCATTCTCATGATATTTAGTTTAGTTTTGCTTACCTTTGTTTTCAATACAATCAAACGGATTTAATTTCATTGTTATGAATAATTTAAGTAAAGCGGATGAAATTGTTTTAATCTTACAATGTGTTTGCAATATTGACAGAGGGACGACAAACCTAGTCGCTGAGTTGAGTTGTGGGTAAATTTGAATTCATTGTGTAAGGATTAGACAAAATTTGCATATTTTAATTATTTAGACGATGTTCGAGATATAAGCTACTTACACTTTATAGCGGCAGGGTTTAAGAGAGCTGATTATTCTGTAGATACCTTTCCATTTTTTTTTTCCTTTTTTTTTTGAATGTTAGTGTTTTTTCAGCAGTTACTAAGCCTTTTCGCAACGTTTACCATATTGAAAATTTTAATTAAAAGAAACATTTTCTTTGCTTACAACATATTCTTAATTCCTTTGTTGTTCTTATATAAAGATATGCGAACTTATGCGAAACTTAACGTAAGGCAAGACAAAATTTACGGAAACAGGCGCGGAAGTGAAGGTACACGTCCAAGATAGTACACACTTCTCGAATTTTATGTCTTTACTTAAAAACGAGTTAAGAACAATAATTATCAAAAATGAAGAGAAGAAGAAGAAATAAAAATATTATATTATGGGCTACGGCCCATTATTAAATGTCTTGCCCAACTTCGCAGAATCGGGTTGATTCTGTATGACCAAAACATACGTCGAAGGAGGTAGAAAATTTTGTTTTATGGCGAATTATACACAGCGTGATCCGTCCATCCGTTCTTGTCGGATTTCCTTATAAAATTTTGTCATTACGAATGTGTATGCGCCGTAGCTATGTGTAATAGAATGTGTATACGCCATTTTGTCCAATTATTTCATTACAACCTAATTTCATATTACACATACTCTGCGTATGACGAGTATTCTGGTTAACGGTAGATTACTGATAAAAGCCGAGATCTTCGTCTTTTTAAAAAGAACAAATTGAAAATTGCAAAATTACGTAGAGACTGAAGGCTTATATGAGGAAAAATTAAATTGCACTCTACTTATAGTACTAAGCTGCCTAATTCCGTAGGTAACATAAATTCCATCTGACCGTTGATAGTGCATTTCTGTGAGTAGAAAAGTTGGTGCATTCAGAAAATGACGCTGTTTTATATGCCTGTCTGTCCGTCTTGTTTCCTTTTGTTCAACCTACAGTCCGCCATTTTTGAGATATTTTGATGAAATCTGATAAATCTGGAAATTCGGTGTTTCGAAATGCTTCGGATCGGATAACTTCCCCTATAACGCAATATTTTAAAGAGTCCATAAATAGATAACTGCAGGGAGATGTAGGGATTAATGGAAGGCCGTGCTGGTAGTATAGACTTTTTATAATATTTTTTAGTTTACACTGGATTGTAACTTGATTTATAGGCACCATATGAAGTAAATATAGGTTATAGTTGTATATATAACATAGAGAATCACAAGACAAAGTGAATTTGTTATAATCTATATAGGAAGACCCATATTTTCAGTTCGAACACACTATTAGAGCACCTAAGCTAAGATCTCAACAAATTGGGTCCTAAGCTAAGATTCAAGAATGTAGGAACCGAACTTCTGGAACATCCCTGGATTTATATCAAGGGTATCGCGAAATTAAAATTCTCTCCGTATGGGAAATATTGTAATCCTTAAAGGAACAATTTTAATCCGAATAGCGACTAAATTCTTACTCTAGTCGTTTCAATAGCTGCTTCTTTCTTTTCGAAACTTCAAATAAATTAATTAACATCACAAAAGTAAGTACGAAATAATAAATTTTTGTTTTGACGACTCCCGGTAGTTGTTTGACGAGATAGAACTATAGTTACATTTAAATCTCATACTAAAGCGGTTTGGTTATATATAGCTACAGTGCTTCTAGGAAAAAATTAAATTATTTTTTTTATAAGTGATTTACATACATCTTGTTTTTCTTCTCCTTTTTTTTTGTTTCTGTTCAAGAATGCAAGGCGTGCTTAATGGTCTATCATACGCAATACAAATTATGATTTGATTACATTTTTCTGCATGTCTTGAGTTCTGAGTAAATTGTAACATGCGATCATGTCGAAACCTGTTGCCGTGGTGTTAATGATTCTCATCAAATTCCCTGTCAATACATATCCGGATATGTTTTTGCTCAACTGTCTACTGCCTAGGACGTTAATAGCGATTTAATATTAATGAAAAGAAATTAATTAAATTGATAACGTTGGCGGTAAATGCAGTTGATTGATGCCAAACTTGCGTCGAAATTATTCAGCAGCAAAGAAACAAAAAAAGATTGAAACTGCGAGTGTTTTCATTAGACTTTAGAAAAATTTTATAGGGTTTCCGTTTTCACTGGCGGGGAAAGTTACGCCAAATTTTCGCGCTTTTTTCCCCTTTTTCTATGGTGATAAAAATGCTAACACATAGAATAGAGGATGGGCCGCACCCAGGATAGATAGAAATGCAGAATCGAAAAATGTTGTAAAGATTTGGGCGAACAGCGACATGAATATAGGAAGTCTCCGGTGCAGAAATCATCAAGCAAACATGCGAAAGGATGCCAAAAGGAATCAATGGATCCAATGGATAGAGAAACAGATGAGCAATCGTAAGATTATTTATGTGGAAGGACGAAGAGCAATTGGAGCAGTCAGATAAAGAAAAAATACGAATTATAGCACTTAATATGCAGAAGAAGGAGAAGAAGAGGCTTGGTCGGGCAGGAGGATTGATATAAGTAATTATTCAAAAGAACGGATTTGCGCGTCCCCGTTTTAAATGGCTTGCTTTCTGAAAAATCAAAGTCTGAGTCCGACGGAGAAATAGTCGCACCTTTGGTGGCCTTTCTTAAAAACCAAAGAGCAAAAGAGTGAAATCGTAAGGTTCTAGACAGGGCGAAAAAAGCCTTTCTATGAAGAAATAACGCAAAGGAATTTTCTCAAATTAATTTATTGCAAAAGGAAGTCAAAGCTCCCAAGAAGCCAAGAAGAGCAAAATAGTACTTAGTGGTCTCGCATTTTGTGAAAAGTGGAACAATTTATCGGAGGGGGAGACTACTTAAGGTAATCTCACAAGGTCACGCATGCCCTGAAGTGGTAAGAGTGCGAATTGGTGTTTGGCTGACATTGGTAGAGGCGGTCATTTTTAAAAGATAAAAGTGAGAAGAACAGTGTAAAAGACTTCTAGGAAAATCTTAAAACCCCTTACATGCTATAGAGAAATATGACTGAATAATTAATGTTTGAAGAAAGAAGTTATGCGGAAGGAATAGGAAGAGATAGTGGGAGAGGTAATCAAGACGCAAAGGGTCGTATTTTTTGAAGATGTATGAACTAAAAATGCGAAATGTGAACTGCCAGAATGGAAAGCCACTATAACAGGCACGCTCATTAGGAGGTAAAGAACAGAAGAGTGGTGTTTTCAGGAAAAGATCTAAGTAGCTTTGTAAGCCTGTGAAGCAACATGACTTGGCAAATGTTCAGGTGGACAATGAGAACGACACAGAGTACCATTTTGAAGACCATACCACTTACTAGAGTAATAGTTTAGCAAAGAACACCGAAACACTTTCTACCTAAGTTTGTACCAAAGAACAGGGGAGATGAGGAGTGCAGGATCCTGATGAGTTAAGCCATGTGCACAGCGGCTGTACATACTGTCTTTCTTAAGTAAATGCACCTGTAATCATATGGACGGACAAGAACATGTAGGTTGTGTGTCAAAAAAAATGAAAAAATCAATGTATTGTCTGCTTTATATATATATACATATATACAAGGAATCTTGTTACGTTTTGCAAAGACAAACTACTCTCGTGAAGAGGCTTACATAAGTGCTTAAATATTTGGGCATTAGCTGCTTACTTACGATGATGATAAACAGAATAAACAACGAGAAACAAATTCAAATGACAATTCATGGTAAAGCTCTCTAAAACAATATAAATTACTGTCAATTACAGATATCACAATACACGCACATACGAACAACATGCAGACATTCTCTCTTTTGTAAGAACTCATTGATGTTATGATAGGAATCTATGAAATTAATTATATTTCAAGTTCTGGTATGTGTAGCGTTCTCGGTATGTGCAGAACAGACAAACCATTGCTTACTGATCATATAATTACAAAGTGCAGGACGTCATAACCGGCGGCAGAATGTAACAATTTATTGATACCCCTCCTATGGTTTCGTTCACCAATGACAAAGTACCAGACTTTCAGCAATCAAAGCTGTTTTGCCCATACTTCAGGGTCCGATAGGCTTCGCTACGTACGTACGTGTGTGTATGTGTGTGTGTGTGTGTGTGTAAGTATGTATGTATTTGCCCATGTATTTTAGTATTTCTGTTAACTAGTTTTTAAAGCTACATGCAATCTGCATACATACGTCCCATACACTTAAAGCACAGGTTTTCACATCTAATGGTTTCGTAATTATACCCTTGTTAGATGGGCTGTTATTGTTGTTGTTGTTGTTGTTGTTGTTGTTGAAGCATTAAATCATGGTATCGACCAGGCACATGGCCATTTCGTTGCTGTTGATACATATGCACAATGAAGAACAGCGATACCAACCGAAAAACATGCAAAACGTAGAATGCTCATAAAAATAGAATGAAGGATTTGTTCAAAGGCCGGCCTGCCTGCCTGCCTGCCTGCCAGCCAGCCTGCGTGAACTCGAAACGATTGTATTCCAAAAAGCAAAAAAAAAAAAACAAAAAAAAACCATAAATTTCTGTGTACAGTGGCCTTGTAGGTTTGTAGTAAAATTTTGCGGGTGAATAGAAAAAGAGAAAGGGAACGAAAGCAAAGCGGAGCGTACCCATAAGCATAAGTGTGTGCAGTGTATGCAATATTTTGCATGTTACAAAGTGATCAAATGCAATGTTGTTATCATTGTTGCTGTTGTCGTTGTCCTCGCTGTCGTTGTTGGTGTTGTTTATTGTATACCATACAACATGACAGATGCACTGGACGATAAGACATGTCTATGTGTCTAGCATTGATAAGAAGCCTTTTTTGTGTCCGTAAAGACACTAAAGGAATTACGAGAATCATCGGAATTAGTTCTATGAATATTTATGCATGTAGCGTTTTGCAAAACATACAAAGAATAAAAGAATTCTTTAGATTGCTTAAATTCATTCGATTCGAAAGAGAAAAAACAAATTGTTATAGTTTTGGTCGTTTGCTCCCTTTTTTCCCATTTTGTATGGATTTTATTGTAAGCGATTTCCGTTTCCTTTAAAATGAATTTGAAGTTTGGTTACCATTGCGTATGCTTAGCTTTCGTGCACCCGCATAATAATTGCAATGAAATGTGCCAAAGCAAGAAGAAAACCTTATCCGGCATTAATGTCGAACATATACACCCACGTTTTCTCTTACTTTACAGTTAAACATATACATACTTATAACATAAAAGTACACAAAATATCAGATAAAATAAAATTTATTTTCGCATTTCCTGTGTGTACGTTTTTATCGGAGAGAGTCCACCATTACCAAAGCCACCAGCAGCAGTAAAGTGCTTTACATATAAATGAAAAGTAAAACCTTTAATACCTTCATCTCAAATGCAATCAAACAAAAAATGAAAATAAAAAGGAAAAACCAGATCCTCCGACTCTGTCTTGCATTATAAGGCTTTAAGTTTGCCCCTCCGGCATTGATTAGATGCTTTTTATCATTCGATTGCGGCTTTACATATGCGACTTTTGAACTTTCTGTCTGCACTAACCAAAATTTCATTATTGACGCCTGAGCAGTATAACCAGATTGACACAAATCGGAGTGATATGCCAAAGTGAAGAAAAATGTTTACTTTTTTACGTATTTTTTTTTGTTTTTTTTTGGCTATATTTGACCAATTGCTCTTGAGATGTCCCTCATTCACGTAATACGCTGACCATCGGAAAGAAGTGAGGAAAGAGAGGGAGATGGAAAGCAGGTGCAGGCTAGAGGGCGTGTGCCTGGTCGGTAAGTGTTATGCTTGGCTAAATTCTATATTGCATTAAGAAGGCCGAGTCATATCTCCCGATCACCTCTCTATCTGTTGTTGTCATTATTGTTATCTTCAAACATTGTCTGACTACGGATCTTGGCCTTAAATTTTTCTTATCGCTTTCGTTGGCTTCAATTTACAAATGTATTCCAAAATTGGTCGAAGGGCTACCTGAAAAAATTGACAACTTCCAAATTCCTAAGGAATTATGACTACAAAATTTTGCTAAGAGTAAGAAAATTAATTTTAATTTTAATTAAGTTTTAAATTTTGGTCCATTCCTGCTTTGCTCAAAGATCAACTAAAACGTCTTAAGAGTTAACGTCACTCTAGCGTATTTTTTTAGGAGGAAAGGATAGGTTTTTTTATTATTATTAACTTAGTTGCAAAAATAAATTCTGAGACTAAAGTCTTAAAGCACTAGCATCTCAAGCAACCGACTTTATTGAAAACTCTACATCAGTTGAGTTTTGAACCCACGATCATTGAGGTTCTTTGGCTACTCGGCCACTCAGGTGGATAGGTCACAAAATAATGATATTTTAGGAAATTGCTAAATAATTCTTCCGAATATTAAAAAAAGAAATCACTGAATATTTAGAAATGACGATTTTTTTTTTTGTTTTATATTAAAACGCAACCCACACAATTATCTCTTAGACGAATTATGTAAAGAAATACAAAAGCGGATGTAAGAGTGAAATGTCTTACAGCAACGTAGAATACTAAAAATTATAAATCGAGAATCTAGAACTCGATTAATTAATCGATTAACATACCAGGCCCATCAAAACAAAAGGAAAAGCTAACGCAGATGAATCGTAGCATCTTAAAGGAAGGATTCACGAGTAATTAAACTTAAATACATCTAACCAAGTTTACAGTAGATTAACTTTCTTTGCAGTGTAAGCATGAAGGCATTATGTGTTACAGTCAGGCGACCATTACATTAGGTTAGTTCCCGAGACAAACTCATCGTCTTCTTCTAAGGAGAATTCATGATACGGCTCAGTAAAGTTTTTGCATATGACCTACAAAGGCGAAAGGACGAGATTGACATAACTCAATCGGATCGTAGTATCTTGAGGCCATTACCGAAACGTTGTCGTCAGTGCGGCTTAGTAGGAACGGGGATAGTGTTTGCTCTTTCAATAGCTTTCTTAGCAATAAAACTTTTAGCGTCAATTTGCTTCCTTTTGTTAATAACAAATGTTCGAATCAACTTGGAAAACATCCCGCACCCGTGTTTGACTAACGAATAACACTTTAAATAATTTGTAAAAACTCGTATGAAAATAATTTAAATAGTTACGCTTATGGTGTTTAGAAAATACTTTTTTGAGAAAATGGCAATACTTTTTTGGAAAAAATACAATTACGTTCCGAAAATTAAACTTTTGGATCATACAAAGATTTACCAAGCCCATCATCTTTTTATACATTTCTTGACTATTCGAAGAGTCATTTAAGCCAATAAAAACAAAATTTATATTCTACAAAATTTAGGCCGTTGCTGTCTCCTACCATATGTGGTATTAACGAGAAACGAATGTGTGAATTTCGAGAGCATATGCAATGTGATACGACATACGATGCAAAAAAAGGGTGCTTCTTCTTCCACCCAGGGGGGAATAAGATCTGAAAAGAACAATACTGTCATAGCTAACGTAAAGCGTACAACATGATGTACGTTGTCGCAGAAGAGAGAAGAAACTTGCAAAACTATTTTGCTAGCTAAAGCATTGACTCCCTATGCAATGCGAACGATACGATATACGGTATGAGCCGCGATGAAGGAGTCAGTTGCGATTCTTGTCTCAAGTCTAACTTTAATGGACGTCCCTATAAATGTTTAATGTGCTACGATTATGATCTATGTGCCATTACTATGAGGAAGGCGTGACATCACCGCGTCATCTGGACGATCACCCTATGCAATGCATCCTTATGCGCTCCGATATTGAGCTCTTTTTTGGTGGTGAAATGCTCAATTTCAAGCAACCACAAAGCTTTACCTGTCCGTACTGCAAGAAAACGGGTTTTACTGATGCTACTTCATTAGAACACGTATCTGCTGAACATACGGAGACCAAATTAGAAGTGGTTTGTCCCGTATGCGCTGGTTTGCCAGGCAGAGAACCGAATCTAGTCACAGATGATTTTGCTGGTCACCTATCACTGGCACATCGTAGCGGCCCACGTGAATTGATTTTATTTCTAGATGAACCCTCAGCTATACGACGTGGGAGTGGGGTGCGTCGTATTCCTGGGCGTTCGATGGGCGAAGTGCCAAGTGCACGCCGATCTAATACGCACTTTAGCTCATCAAATGGTCGCTCAGCATTGTCTCCGCCTGGGTGGGAATCGGTGGACCCAATTGCAGAGACAGTTGTCGGGTGTAAGACGCGCTGGCCCGCCAACTTCTCAATTACAACAATTGCAAATGCAAATTCTAATGGAACGAAAACAAGTGACGGCCACACGCCAACAATTGGAGCGTTTGTCCCGACGTGCTCATCAAATGGTCTCTTCATCGAATTGGAACGCCAGTATGGCGGAGTAAGTTTACACATTACACCACACTTCCACTGCAACACATACAAATTATAAAAATTGTTTAGGGCAAATTTCTTTTATGGACCCCCTAATTTCGGCGAGCTAGTTACTTTTCTTTTAGAACTCTTTAAGTATGCTACAGGTATGAAAACGGTTGACTTCTTTAATAGAATCAAATTATTTTAAAGGGGAGAAGAAACCTAAAAAAACAAATGTGGCGGCAGCTAAAGCACTGGCCCCATAATTTGTTGTTTGCAAATACTATCAGGCGAGTGATCTGTTAGCGTTATGATGTAATTTGTGCAGTCAGTGTTTAGACTCTCGTCAATTTCTTCAGTGAGTATATATATATAACGGTTATAACTTTTGCCCTGTTTGGGAGGCCTTAGTACAACAAAATTTACACATATAATCAACATAAACAATGAGCTCCTACTCCGTCTTCCAATTGCATCGCAATATCTGTCAAGCAAGGGAAATGTTCGCTTCGAAACATATGAATTTTGTTTCAATTAGTAACAATTATGCTTAGAGTACTGCGTAATGCCACCCTCGACCACCTTAGCACTTAAATGCAACGGGATATATTTTGTATGCATATCCTTTGTGTTCGCAAATGGTTGGCGTAATACATTTGCATTTGCAAAAGTTGTTTTCATTTTTCATGAGCAATCATTCGATTTTTGGTTTGATTGCAATTTTATTATTAAATAACCGTTAAATTCATTTGCATTTTATAGAATTTTTTACTTAACTGGTATCTCTTTTTTTTTTTTGCCACTTTGACCATTTATTACAAATATTTACATGGAAATGTAATGTAATTAAGAGTCAACGTACGTAACGACGTTTATGCTCGTTTATTTTCCCCTCTTTGTTTTCTCTACAGACAAAATGTTCGATTAAGAAAAAATTGTGAAAAATTTTGCAAAATTTAATATTTGTAAAATAATTGTACATAACAGGTCGATGGCTTTCTATTTGAAGAGCTGTTGTTCTAAATTTCCATCCGATAAATACAAAGATATGTGGTTTAACTGATCCAGAAGGGGAAGGACTAGCATATCCAGGATCTTCCAACAAATGGTTCTCTTCCCAAAATCTTCACACAATAAGATCACAGCTTCATGAGGCGTTGTATGTCAGGTGGCGACACTACGGTCGTTCCTCCTGGAGGCATCCTGAATCAAAACGGGCAGTTTTTCTGCATCACAAACGGAGATGGAGGAGTAGTTTTCAACCCTATTTTTTTTTCTTTTCGGCCGCAGGATAAAAATAGTAATGACAAGTAAGATAACCGTATTCGGCCGCGCACAACCAACAAATGTATAAAGAATGAATGTCTGAAAATCTCCTAGGTTTCGCTTGTCAAACATCATCATACAGCGACAGTTGCATGCTGATTGTGTAAAAGTGACGCGAAATTTGAAATGACAGCTTGTGTTAATGGACCCTGCATGTTAGGTTTTGCATCTTTATTATACAAAATAAGTAAAGAGACTTCAAGAGCTTTCAACAAAGTAAACGCTTCTTTTCCGTCAATTTAAGGCCTTTTCAACTGGGAAGGAGCAGATTATCACGAAGAGAGGTCTTCAAATTTTTATACTTGCACCACTTGTAGTAGAAGGGTATGTTAAGTTTGTGCGGGTGTATGCAAAACTCAGGAAGACTTGAGACAGAGTTACATTTTATTACACCGATCGATTCAGAAACTAAGCTTTTTTGTTCGCCTGTCACTTGTTTTCTTGTGTTTAATCCACAGTTCGCAATTTTTAAGATATTTTGATGAAATATAGTACACAGACATGATTTGGCCCAAGAACGAATGCTATTGAAAATGGTTCGGATCGTACTACTTTTTCAACCACTTCCCACATAACACTTTATCTTGGAAAGTCTTTATGTGATAGGGTGGTGTAGAGTGTAGGGTGATTAAGAGTGATTGAATAGTGACAAAAAGAAAGACTACGCAGTTTTACTTCCAATAACATATCACATGTTTTCCGCTTATTTCCCATTAGGAAGTCTATCGAGCTGAAAAAAGATTTGGTCTGCTTTGCTATTATGGCACCTGCTAAGAAAAATGAGTTAAAAGCTCAATAATATTTTCTCGATTTTTCGGGGCTTGTAATATCATAAAGTTTGGAAACCTCTGGCATAAAGGCTGCTGATAAAATCAGAAGTTTATTGCAAACACAAACGAAAAATCAATACAACTACGTCGGACAACATCGTTTCTTATTATTACCGTTCGTCATAATGTTTGGTTTGGTTTTCCCATACAGTCTTAATTAATATATTCATTGTGCAATGAGCATGAAGTCATTAGTAATATTTTAGTAGGGAGGCCTTTAAACGCTAGCAGTGTGCATTTGCAGACTATAAACCTATCTTCGTACATCACAGTAGTTAGCTAATGGAATTAAATGTTGAAAATTATTGAATTTTTCTTCTTGTCAACCACCAGAATAAAGAAAGAAAAAATAACTGCGTTTGTATATACCGTGAAATGTTCTAGTAATGGGTTCATTCTGAATGATTTCTGATAAGAAAATCAGAAATTCCTGTAGCTTTTTTAGGAAATATTTTTTTCCTGTTTTATGGCGGTTTCGCTTTATATTAATCTTAAGTACGAGAGAACATAAATTTCACTTTATCATGGCCGTGAACATTCAGCTCAACATGGTCAGCATATAAAGTATCCTTAAACACTTACTTATGGTTATGAAACATAACCATAGAATGAATGAAAGAAATCTAATTAAGGTTGTTGTTCAGTGTTATTATGGAATTACTTTTACTTACTTTTACGTACAAAGAACGAACGAACGAACGTACCGGAGCGAGAATGGCATAAGAGAATTGAATCCAGTGATAAATTTATAAATAGTAAGTAAGTAAAACTAACTAAACAACACACATTGCTATCATAAAACATATATATATATATATATATGTGTGTATGCGTGCACAATGAAGATGTGCTATTATGTTATGTGAATACCGAGCGAAGCCAATGATGAGTTTGATAATGAAACTAACCAGCAATTGCCAGCAATAATAAAAGCCTGTTAAACCTCATATAATCATAAAAAGTTATTTCATTTTTGGTCAAACTAAGTGAAACTATGTTTAAATGTTTGTGTGGCTGTGCATGCACAAACACATGTTTATAACATTAATGCTTCGCAGCAGCAAGACTTTTCGCTTCGTAAGCGATCTTTGCATTTATATCTATGGTACGTATAGGTGCCTGACCATAAAAGTGTCAAATATATCTCTGCGTCGAGGTTTTGTCTTCCTTCCTTCTACACTCGCAACCTTCGTAAAGTAGCCAAAATTCATTTTGCATTGTTTTGTTACTCTCGTCGCATACATGTGGTGTGAGTTTATTTATTGCTCTATATCCTATGCATGCAAGTGGCTTCAATATGGCCTTAACGACTCTTTAACGGTTGAAGACATAATTCATTATGAATTTATGATGCTCAAGTTAAGCTTCCATGGGCTCGATTAAATACCAAATATTACAAGGCATCATTTGCCAAATCAAAGAATCTTTAAATCGAATCAAAATTTACAAAATTTTAAACAAAAACACGTATACGCTAGTATTTCTTCAATATTTTCATATGTTTTGCTTTGCGCTGATGTTCAACAATAACTTAAGATTAAAAAATGTAGATATTTGCTCATGTAATCTTACGGCGTTTTCAAAATGTAAACAGGTTACATTTTACTCCAAGTACTTGAGGTAGATCCACCGATCGATTCACAGTCACTTTCTGAGTTGATTGAAGTTTCTGTCCGTCTCTCCGTCTTATTTTGACAAGTTGTTATATAAATAACTGAAGGGTGGTGTATGGTAGTTAATAGTGTCATAGCATTTTTTATTGCTAACATGTTCGTGCACGGTCGATGCAGACCATTAACTTTAAATTTCAACTTAAGCTCGTTAGTACATCAACATAGAAGCGCACGAAGAGTATATGCAGGTTTTTGGCTGCATCAAATGGTTGGACGACTCGAAGCCGCCCACTTCGAAGATCTTCAAAACTTTCAACGAAGGTCGTGTTCTAGCAAACTTTTAACCGTTCCCATTGTGCAAGTTCGGTTTTTCCGTAAAGGTTCTTCAATAAATGAAAAGCAACCGCAGACACAGGCACTAGTAGTAATAGCAAAAATAATTTTGCAGATTACAACGGCAGAAATACTCTATCGGTAGATGACCAGAAGGTAAATTAATATCATAGCGAAGTTCAACTCAAGAGATAGGTAGTGAAATGTAGGCAAAAACATTGCTGCAGCGAAAGAACTGGACAGACGGATTTTCCCTTGACATGTAAATTTGAATCGACAAGTGAGATCCATCTTTCGGTTGTATTTGAAGACGGACAGATATAAAATTAATGTCTTAAATTTCTGATGTTTAGTTTACTGGGAATCGGCTGCTAATAGAACCGTACATTTTACACCACAAATGAAGAAACTGTATGTAAAGTCGCTAGGAAGTCGGGTGAGTTCGATTTGTTTTATGTAAAAGTAGGTCAAAGTAGTAGTACCCTAACTGTTAATTAAAAGGAAATAGAATTTCTATATATAAGTAAGCGAATAAGAAGATGTAGAAAAGAGTACTGGTGATTTCATTGAACGGATCAACATTATGTAAAGATGACCAGAAATCTTAAACCGCTAGTGGTTAACTTATCGGAAATTGAAAAAAAGAGGTTTGAGTTAAGGCTTGAGTCACCTGGCGGATGTAGGAGATAGCGCTGCCGGGCTAAATAAACTAAAGACACAGCCTTTGTGTTTGTGTAAAACTTATTTAATAAATGGAATCGATTTGTTGTGTTGAAAGGTGAATTTAAGCCAAATTAGTATTCTACGTCTGCGCTCCAACAGCTACCTTGCAGGGACAGGGGATTTTCGACAGTCAAAAGTCGCCTAAAAATCTTTTAAGATAACGCAGATTGTGAACGTTTCTTTTGTTACCAAAAAGGACATTTCATCAACGTACGAAATTCAGATTTTCCGATTGTTTTGAAAAGTACAAAAGTGGCGTAAATTAAACACCTGTGTGTGTTAAACTATCTGCCAGAGTATCATGAAATTTTGACACGTATAGTTTGCATGTTAGTATTATTGTGGGTATGTGAGTGTATGTCAGACCGGAGACTTGTTGAGTGAAGTGTTAGCAGTGAAATTGCTCAATTCGATCAAGTCTAAATAAATTGGTTCGCAGCTTATAATACATTCAGTAAAAGATATAAACAGACGAGTGGTACTTGCACTACCTGGTTATCTGATATCTAAAATTCGGCTCGGTTACCTATCTCTGCAAAATCATTCAGACTCAATCTCCAAGCCTTTCAATTGAACGACTCCAGTGCCACAGACGGAATAGAAAACCACTCATACTAACACCGCATTCTTCTAACTCGTCGGGCGAACGATCCTTTACTGTCCATGTTGCCAGATATTGGAATGTCTTACCATGGAGTCTGAAATACTTCGATGACCGTTCGATGAGAACGTTTAGAAGAAAACTTGCCGCACTCGGGAGCTCATAATGGATATTTTGCTGCTGGCAGGAATTGGTGATGACGGAGTTTATGGAGCGAGACGATTACATTCGCAGCCATGTAGCTGACTATACTCGCTCACTCACGTTATAGTTTCTATTTGCATATGAAATCTATTTATCTATGGCTTTATAGTGAAATGAAAAAATGTTAAAGTCGTGATTGTCAAAAAATTTAAAAAACAATTTTTCTATAATAAAATCCAGGTTTTCTTTATTTAATTGGTTTTGTGTTTCTTTTCTTATTTATATTAGAATAACAGACGTAATTACCAATAATTCTTAGAGCTCTTTGCGATAATCTTCATTTTCGTGCGTACTTTGTTTTTTCTTCCCCATAAAACTAAATATACTTTAAATAATTATTTTCTACATAAAGAACTTATCTGTAGTATGTATATAAAGTCAGACGAAACATGAATCATTATTCATATATATATTATTCATAGATTATAAACACATGCCCACGCGCATCTTAAATATATTGTTATTAAAATCTATTGCTTTACTTTACCTTAGGTTGAGTATGTTTTTGGGCAGACGAGTGAGTTTCGTTTGCAGGCATTTTCAATTCGTCTTCCATTTTATGCTAATGTTATTTAATGGATTCTTAGTTATCTTTTTCTTGCAAATATTTAAAAAAATTAGCATACAGCTTAAAGAAGAACGTTATGCAATTCTGCAGCGATACTGTTCGTGTGCGAAATAATTAATTCATTGTACTTTCTCTTTGTATTGTAATAAAAATCAAATATCAAGACTTTTGTTTCTTTCGTATTCAATGAAATAATGGGACGAAACCTCTTCGAAGTAAACTTATGAAAAAAGGAAAATATATATATATATATGTATGTATATGTAACTTATTTAAATTTCTAATTTTACTTAACAAATAATTTGGTATTTTGTGAAAATCAATGAAAAGAAAACCTCAACAGTCAGGCTTGTTACTCTCTATAGCGAATAGTGTAAAAATTGTTTCTATTTATGGTAAACTAGATTTTTAGATTTTTGTATTTTCAGAAACTTTCGTACGATTGAACGGGACATGTTAAAGTCATTATAAAACAATTTTTTTTTATTTATTTATTTTTTTTTTATAAAATTAATTGCTGTAATAAAGGTCGGATCGTTAACAAACTTTTTGTGTTTTTTCGTTTCTTTTGTTCTGTTTTTGAAGTTACACGAAATTCGCCTTCTATAAGTGATGTAGGGTATGAAAATATAAATTTGCTTGTAGTCATTTTGCCGCAACCCTTGATTTCACATGTAAATCTGATCAGATAGCCAAACAGCTTTTTACGCCCAACGGCAATTTTGGCAAAAAATATTGTATAACAAATTTATGGGTTCGCCATTAAGTGCTACAAGAGAGATCTTTGCTATGCAATCATAATTAAGATGATAATTATTACGTTGTGCTTGCAAAACCGCCATCAATTATATGCAAAATTAATGCAAAGGTGGGAGAGAGGAACGATAGGAACTCAATCAAGATATGATACAGTTTTTATCTTTATCATTGGGGTCGGCTGGTTTGCGTTTACGATCGTACGCTAACGCATCATTGGGCACATAACTAACACGCACACCACCGTAATGACGTCGTTGCGGAAGCTGATACATCATATAATCCTCAGAGCTGGATGAGCTTGACGAGCATGTTGAACATATGCTTGAAGCATCATCGGAATCGTCATCGTGTGCTGGGGCGGTTTGACTATTACCGTGAGATCGCGTAGGATCTAACGCAGACGTTTGCAACGCGGATGGAGGACCTTGATATGACGAAGATAAAGGCTGAGTTGGGGCATACGTGTCGGCTCGCGTAGTGGAGTTTGAACGATGCCCACTTCCGGATCGATGATGAGTCGATGATTTACGTCGTCGACGCCGTCTCGACGAATGACCTCCGCTGCTATGACTACGTGTATCCGATGGTTCACTTGGACGATTTGTACCAGCCGCGTTGCCCGAATAACTGCGTGAGCGTGGCAATGTTTCGGCTGGTATACCTTCAAAGCGAACGCCTTTCTTTTTGCTTTCATTGCCCCCATTACCGCTGCCACTATTTACTCCACTCATAGGCGACGACGATGACGCGCCACTAAGTATAGACACAGGAAGCGCTGGTTGATTTCCAGCCGATTGGGAGGATGGCGGTGACGTTATTGATCGCTCGCCGGCTGAAGCTGTAGGTGAACCCATCAGTTCGGGGGGCAGCGCCGTTGAAGCTACTGACAAATTGGGCGTTGGCAATTCTGCTATTTCGGAAGGAGGTGGTGATGTGAAATTCTGCTGTTGTTGTAGATGTGACGTCGGCTGTAGCTGCGTCTGCATGTAATCTTGATCTTGGTGTTTAATTCGGTTCTGATGATCCGTTAACTCTGGCATACTAGTAGTTTTGGCATTTTCCAATTCACTGCGTTGCTGTGAGTTGCGTTCTTGTAAATTGTAATTAAGGCCATCACTTGACGGAGGTAGTTTTTGCGGCCAAGTCGTGGTGTCTAAATTTAAGGACATTTCATTGAAATTATAAACACCTTCACGTTTTAGTTCCATAGGTTTTGGCATTACATGATTAAATTCCCCTGGCGAGATAAGGGGCGAGCATGAAGAAGCGGCTCCGCCGGAAAAATCTGTAAAATCGCCCGCCGTCGGTTCCAAGTCTTTGACGACACCGGCATCCGAGTCGGACGTGGGATAACTTTGTTTCACGGCATCACTACTCGATCCTGAATGACTTACTACCAAACTGCCGCCAGTAGTTAATGCCGGGCTCGTCCCAATACCTGCCGCTATTTGTTGACTTTGCAGTTGGTACATGGCATTGCTAAAGTTTTGCTGGTGTTGCTGTTGCTGGAGTGGAGACATAGGAGGTGAGCTAGACGCATGACTGCTTGGTATACGAGTTTGAGGTCGTACACGTTGTGTGGGTGGCGTAGGTGTGGTATACATTCCCGTACCCGAACTGTCGGATGGTGTAGGTGGTTCACCTTTACTGCAAGCTATCGAACAATATATGGCACCACGTCGTGGCAAAAAAGCACGTCCCAGCAACGAACAACGGCAGGTGTTGCATGAGAAACACTCATCGGTGGCATGCCAGTGTTGGCCGTCATGACTCATTTGCCCTTGATCGACACCAATTGCTTCACCGCAATAGTCACAGTATTCAGCGAACATGGCATCAAAGCAAAGTAAACAATACGGTTTACCCTCACGCATAATGTACCTTTGGCCACCCAGCTGCTTTTCGCACTCGTGGCAAGCAAAATGGTTCATATGCCAAGCACGTCCCTCAGCTTCAGTGCACTCATCGGCAAGGATAATCTAAAAGGCGAACACAACAAGCAGTAAAGTTTTATACTTTAGTAAAAGTTTTTACGATAAAGTTTGTTGCTTAAGGTGTTATCGGTCATAATCGAGTACAATGAATAGTTGTGATCTAAACAAACTTTCTTGAGATACGGTAAGCGTGTGTAGTTGCATTGAAATGAGAAACTTTTATAACATTTTGGCTTTGTGACAAGAAAATGATTGGAAAGGTCTTGGAAAGTTTTACAGCAAAATAATGTGCAAAAGAAAGATAAAAAGTACGTGCAAAAGAAAAATATTTGATTAAAAATTTCGAAATGTTTTGGGATACCTTCGACAGCAAACAATACTTACTTCATCGCAAGCTGAGCAACGAGGTTTCAACGTTTCAGCGTGATGCCGTCCACAATACAATCGTCCATCTCGGTGGAAGTATATTAGATCCACGAGCAATTCGCGGCATACGCAGCATGAAAAGCATGCGGGATGCCATGAAGCATTTGGACCTAAACGTGAAGCAAAGACCGCAATGTCACCGGTAGAAATTAATTCATCGCACTGCAAATTGGATAAGTCAGTAATCATGGTTTGGTATTATTCCTTATCTGCATGCAAAAATGTGTACATGGGAATGCGTGTGTTTATGTATATAGGTGGGTGCGCGTGTGAAGATTGTCTTATGACCACATCAGACGAAGGAAACTTTCTATCCTTCTTTTCATGACTTTCAATTATCAAAGTTTGGTTGATTGTTTTGTTCGGTCGTTTGCGTGTTTTCTTGTCTTCAGGTGTTTAGCTTAACAAATGCCGAATTTATCGATACGACTGACTGACTATTGGCTCTCGATATTAATAGGTTTCTTTATATTGTATTTCTTGCACAAGACGTAAGTAAGCAAACAATCACATGCCTTTGTCTTACATTTGTCTACTTGTCTACGTCTTTTGTGGGAGGTCATGTTCTTGGAAACACATGTTACTGAACACTTACACTAGACACTGACTGTCGACTTAAGCTATTTTGCAGACATATCAATACACATGTACCTATGTACGTGGCAAACACATGCACTTACGTATCAAGCCATGTAATTAGAAACAACTAATTCGGTTACAGTTGTTCACGGTACCAGTTGTTGGTAGCGTTCTGTGTTTGTGTTTGGATAATTTATTGGAAAAGAACTATTAGATGAAAAAAATTTTTTTTGAAAGTATTTTAATAAAATTAAATCTTGAAGGCGTTAAATTAAGTTGCCAAAGTGTTTTTTTTTTTTTTTTTTTTTTTTTTTGGTTTGCATATCATAAAGCTTTGACTTTTAGGTGTACGGTAAAAGAAGTAGAATTTTTGGTATTTACACGAGCGGGGAGTATTATTGCACTTATCTACTGATTGGTGGCACAAAAGCGATTTGTTTTTTTCAATATAGACGAAGAGGAAATGTACTTATTAAGCATTACAGAAGTAATGTGCTATGCAAGCGTAAGCATTATTATTGCTTAGGTTTAAAATTAACGACTGTTCGCAAGGAAAAGTGCCGTTACAAAGGAATGAGGAGGAGAAGAAGCCAGACGACCGTTTGCTCATTTTTCTGTTTTTTGCAATCACCATAAAACTCGTACAGCGGACATCAGACAATCTTATTAAGCAAAAGTGCGAAGCAGTAAAAATGTTATTCCATGGTAATACCGACCATCAAATACCCTGCATACATCCGCATAATCTTTGAGTACCCTTACCACAAGCTACGTGGGGTAGAAAAGTATTAGTTTTCGAAAAAGCTAACTCCACAGCTTTCTTTAACATCTCCGGATCCAAGTTATTCTAAGGTGGCCAATTTCTTTCCAAGGAATTTCACATATGCTTGGACGTTTAGCCTAATACAGTTATGTCTTTGAAATAGGTTTACACCAATTAATCCCCTGCTGATTTATCAAATTTTTTAATCATCACACTTATCATGCAAAGGCTGACGCTTCTTGTATGGTTGATAGCGGAATTTTGGTCAAAGAAAACTGATTGAAGCTCATGTCAGTCTACTTCGTGTTCCTAGAGAGCTTTTTAATTTAACCCTGTAACGCTCAGAATTTAGTATAACGGATTACTTTTTCTTACGAATCGTCTCATTGCATGGATGCATGGAAATTACTTCAAACTGGATGGGCATGTTGCTTATAAAAGTCATGGGAATTTATGATGTTTCTGTCGTAGCTGACAGGATTGAAACAAGCTTTTGCTAGTTGAATTCGAATTTCAAGCCAAGCATCCAAGGGTCTATTTGGCCGAAAAATTTACAACGTGGTTAGCCTTGCGATGACTTCAATTTACTAAAATTGTTAGGATTTGTATGGCTGCGGATAAAAGTCAAGTTCAAAATCGCAAAACAATATTCTTTGTTCTTTTAAATGATCCCAATTCAAAATTCTCGCTTTTTCAGGACATTTCTGGCTTACCTGGTTGAGTGCATTGGTTTACTTACTATGTTCAGAAACTTTATAGCCTGCTGCTGCATCGGGCGTTTTAAAACTCTCTAAAAGTATGGAAGATCCTTGTTTAATATGGAAATTATATCGACCGATTTGAAACCGTGTTTTTTCTATGTAGCTATGTAGCTATGTAGCAAGCTACTTAGCATACCTGAGACACGCGCTAACGAAAACTAAAGTGCAACTAAGCTAAAAGAAATCTTGACTTCAGCAGTTATACTCAGTGCCTGAGGAATCAAAAATTTCCAAACTGTTTAATTTAAAAGCGGGCGCCGGTGTATAATTATTTTCTCTCTTTTTTTGGATTAGATTTTGGTTTGATTGTTTAAAAGTGAGTGAAAACGTGTACAAAAAGCTAACCCTTTCGTATGAATTCACTTAATCGCGCGTTACTTAATCCGTAGTGATAAAACCTTCGAATTTTGTTTTTTAAATAACATTTTCGTTTAATGACGTAAAAATGCACGAGAACGTGTCAAAATAGCTAATTTTTTACACCGATGCACTTCGTTGCGCGTTGAACAATTCACAAGGAAGCGTTACTGCACAAAACCTTTAGAATACTCTCGAGTTACACTTACTTTTTTAAGAACAGGCTTTACATCGATTGGGCAAAAGTGAAGAGAATTGTATAAGAAAAAAATTAATTTGCTATATAAACTCGCACAACTTCGGGTGCATCGAACTAAAAATTCCCGAAATAATTCGGGTGTGTAAAGCCGCAAACTTATTATTCTTAAATTTCTCTTTGTTTCAGGTAATCTTAGGGATTGATTAGGTTTTTCTTTTGACCGCTAAAAGATGCGAGCAGATAAGAATGAAAAATTCAAAATTTAGTTTTACAAGCCCTAGCTACTTTTCGAAAAAATGAACCGAGGCACGGATGTTGTATGGGGCATATTTTACATAATCAAGGTGACAGCTTTTTCATCTACGTACACACACACACACACAGTGTGCCAAGTTATAAAAAAAAGAATTATTTAAGTAAATTTTTAAAACAAACTTAAACAAGAAATTTTTAACGCCTAAACGTATATTTATAGTGACCTCTATGAAGCACTCAACTCTAAATCATTTCTAGTCGATCTTTATAGCATTGCCTTCGAATGACATGAATCATTTTGCGCACATCAGTAGCAGAAAGTTTCTTTCAAAAGTTATTTTAATGTTTAAAAGAAGAAGGTGGAACACACACATACCACATGCATATACGTACATATGTACATATAAAATAATACTTACACCATCGCATGGACGTGCACTCATCAACTGTCTTACATTACCACGTCCAAGAGCATCACGTTTACGTTGTGTTGAAAATAAACGAAGTTCCTTACGTTCCTCATCCGTCAATGAGTGACAGTAACGAACCTGAAATGACAGCAAAAACAACGGCACAAAACATTCAACGTTGTAAAGCGATCAACTGTTAAATAATATGCCCACTTTAAAGAAATACTTTACTGAAAAGCTACACTTAAGGAAGAAGGTACGGCCGGCCAGCTTTCAAATTTTCTAAGCGTTCATGTGCATGTGCATTTAAAAGAGAGACTCATATATCTGACATCCGTGGATACTCTATTATACGTATGTGTATGGTATGGCAAGAGACGTATAGTCGGAGAAACAAATAAAACTTAAAAAACTACAACAGTCTACTAATAGAATAGAATGAAAGCGGAACGGTTGTAAAGCCATCATCAATAAGCATAAAGCCAACCACAACTACATTAAAGTGAACATACATACATACATACATACAAATGCATGAAGCATGATATTGCGGACAACAGCTCTGCGGCTGTTTTTACGTGCGAGGATGTGAGTACTAACACACATCAGCATCAGCAAGTAAGTAGATATGCAAATATTGTTTAGTAAGGCGTTAGTTTGCCTTTTGATGACGTTAAACATAACCGTATACATGTGTTTGTTATTGTTTTGACTACACTAAGATAAACTTTTGAAATTTCCTTAGCCTTGGAAACGCTTTCTTCATATCACTTATACTGTGAGTGTACTGTGAAGAATAACTTTGTAAGACAGCATAAAACTGATTGACAAGTATATAGTGAATCTCAACCGCTGGAATCTGCTCAAACCAATTCCTTTTGAAGGAAAGAAACTATTTTTTACATTTTTTCGTAAAGTCGAAAGAAAGAGTCGAAAAGAAAGGATGACTTAGAATACTGGAAATAGTTCTTCTCAGAACTATTCTAAGAACTTAAACCATTGTTAAGTCTATAAATAACTCAATGATATCGTGCCATTAACCTTTTTGGAAAAAATAATGCGACAAAAATTGATTGACTTGAAAGTATGACTAAATTTCTTTGGCTCGATTTCCTTGAGGGAACAAATGAATTGAATGAGACCTTGTGCTCATATATTGTCAAATTTATTACTCTTTTCGAACATGATAAAAATTGAGAAAAAAAAGAAAAGTAAACAAGTGAAAACAATGTAGCGTGACACGAGCCGCCGCTAAATACTATACACAAGGGATTTATATAACGACTTAAGGCTTTGTATAGGAAAGTCTGGTCCGTACCATTTTGAGTCACGAATTGCACTAAACCATGTCGCTGTACTATGTTTCATAAAAACTTCTACAAAATTGCGTCCTCTAAGTTTAACAAAACAAAATACGACGGACAGACAAGCTTAGATTGAGTTAAAAGCACTCCTGATAGTATAATAAAAACAAACAGATGTTGGATTTATTATAAATCGTATCTGTTTCAAACAATATTTTTATGCTATATGGCATCACCCCGCACGTAACTACACGAACTAGAGATTCGGTAAGCCAAGGACAGGGTCGTTTTTTCTATTTAGCAAATTCAAAATTTATCTGCATAAAATACTTGCCTGCAAATGTAAAAAAATTCCAAGGAATTGTGGGGATTAATAACAGTTTTAAGATTGATTACAACCCTGTATATAATATGTCTTGTATTTACATTGCAAAGAGTTGGTAGACTTGCAGAAATGCTGCGATCGGTTATGTCTTTGTTTCGGAATATTTTTATTAAGGTGAGTGTTTGCCACGTCACTATTCTGACAAAGAACGACACCACAGGCTTTCAGAAAATTGCCATATGATTTTATAGCGATACGTTATGCCATGTATACGACCTGTGATGTACCGTACAGTATATATGGTATATGTGATGCAAAATCTACGATGTCTGATGCATACGGTACAATTTGTCACATGTACGATATACGACATATATACGGCAGATGGTATGATTTACACGATGCGGTATATACGAAACGTTATGGAAAAGGCATCCACTGCCGATATATATAATGCAATATAATAAATGTTTTTAATCAGCTTAACGCGTTAAGTATTAATTTATTTGGTCTTGAAATTTGAGAGCTTTTACTTTGATGTTGAATTGTCGCCTACTTAAGCACAAATATCAGCTAATCGGGGAACTTGTCCTGCGTTAAGTGGACTATAATTTCTAGTGTTTGCAAACCCGTGTTGTCAACATACGCGATAGGTTATTTACCCAACAGATGAAAGATGAAATATAGGGTAGATGACGTGTACGCTACAGAATATGGCATACACGATATGTGACGTCATGTACCGTATAAACAATATAACAATATGGTGTGTAAGACGCATTATTGCGAAATATATCGAACGAAAGTGTCTTTAATCTGTGGGGCAATCAAATATTTTGTACACAATCTAACAGTGAGTCCTAATTTATTTTTCTTTATGGCAACACTTTTCTCGCAGTGCACTCGTGTACGTATCTGCTGCAATTACATAGTTTTGAAAACAATCAAATAAACGGTAGCCATGCACTACATGGTCTAACTTTGTCCCCAGGTCCGTTCAATTTTCACAAAACCATTTGAATTCTATGCAAATTTACCATAACTTGCAAATGTACTCTTTACTCTTTACACAACACACATTAGTACATAGTTAGTTGCTATGTCTGAACACTGATATAATTGTGTTGTTTGGCAAAGCTTTAAAATGGCATCTTTGCGTGTGCCCTCGTATATCGTAGGTTTATAAAGAGAACAGTTTATGCAGCATAAAAAATAAAAAGAGTTTACGAATTTTTAAGTTAAAATCTGTGATTTGTTGTTTGCGAGTATCGTACAGGCACTCGAAAATAACTTTGGGACATTTTGCACTTGATAGTTATGGGCTTTTTGGTTCGTTCGTTGCTTCTGCAGTTTACAGTATAAATCCTTAGTTTATGTTTACACAATTTATGTTTTTAAAGCATAAATTTTCGTATCTCATATTCAAGTTTTCAAATCGGAAAGCATTGCCTAATATTCCCTAAGCAAAATATGCGTTAGTCTTTGCTTATAAGCGAATAAATAAGCAAATGCTAGTCATCGTTGATGTTAAGGGTATACGACGTAAGTCCTAGAGACTTGTTGTGTTCGTTTGTTCTGGATTTCGTTTGTTAACAACATTTTTATTCATTTCAGACAATATAGTTGTGTGTGTAATGAGAAGTTTTTTTTTACATTTTTCATTCCCTATGCACTGACTGCTCTATATAGTCTGTTGGAGTTTTTTACTTTACATACTTTAGTTATGCTTATGGGAAATAGTTCACAATTTATCCAATAAACGATAGAAGGAAAATCTACAATTATTATAATAATAACAATAATACGATGTTTGTGTAACATATGTTCATACCGATGTCTAACAAGCATCTCTAAACACAACTTATAAACATATGAAAAATATTTAAATGCATTTCTTACGTACTCATATATACATACATACATACATAAGCATTAGCGATTATATTAAGAATTCTTCTCCTCTTTCTGGGTTTGTTCCATTTTTTCCTTCTTTCTTTTTGTTCTTCAATTTTATTTGATTCAATACTTACCTCGTTATCATGTGGCGGAAGTTGATGCAGTAACTGTCGTACGCGATACTGTTCGCCGGGGCTATTAACGTATGGCACTTTGTCATCAGGTATTTGTGAGAAATATAATCGCACCTGTAATCGAGAACAAACGGAAAAAGGGGAAAACTTACTAAAGAAATGCTTAACTTGCTCTTGCTAACACAAACATACTTTTTATATAAATTATATGTTTATGCAAAAAAAGTTAATATCGAATTTCACTGAAAGCATCTTATATTTTACAATACAAAGTCTTTTGTGTGTGAAGCTAAGTGAAGTGCGGCAAAGGTTAATATAAAATTTTTATAAAATTTAATTGAAATTTTCTCTAAAATAAATCAAAATCTCACTCTATTGTTATGTAAGATAAAAGTACACACTTTTCGTATAAAGTAAAGTGAGACATGACATAGGATGCTATGCCATTGAACAAAATTAATGAGGAAGTCGCGTATCTTCTCAAGCTGCTTTCGAAAGTCTTATAGAGCGATGATACAAAACCTAAAAGACTAGGTTCAAGAAATTAAGCTGATAATATCAACTACATCTAAAAATCAACTACACGTCCTTAGAGTAGTACAAGGGTTCGGCAAGCCTGTGCTTGGTATACCATGCGCTCTCACATTAAGTTTATTGAGAACATTTAAAAGATCGGACATTGCTTTCGAATATACTTTCCGGGGGGATAAATTCGATTTTTCTGCTACGACAACAACATAAAGTTTTCGCCGTTCATTATAAATAACTGGTTTTAGAGTGATTAGAGCAAAGACCCGGTTGTACTGCTTTGGAAAATTTATAGGGTCTCATTAAAACAAAATGGGGGAAAAAATTCTTCAAAGTATTACGATAAGCTTCGCGCGTACCTGATCAAGTATCAAGTAAGTTTGATATTCTCTACCAAAGTAGACACGTGCTGCATGAAGCGCCAAGCAGTAATAAGTAATATTGATTGCAGCACCTAATATTGGATGATAAATAAGAATAAATGGAAAATTTGTCTCTGCCACTTTGAATAAGGTTTCAGTGTTTTTTGAGAGAAAGTTTTATAAGAACTGTAGTGTGCTGACTTTGAAGTAAAAATGTGTATTTTATAACTTTATTCTTTATTTTATTTCCATTCTTATTTCTCTATCAACATCACACGGCGTCATTAGCATACATACATAAAGAACATAAGAAATAGCAACTCAACGTGTAACAGCGTGATTGCAGACTGGGTGGTAAGTGAGAAGACGGGAATTTTTCTAACTAAAATTTCTATATTTAAGCTTTAGACAACAGTAAAAGTTACAATTTCTGACTTCGACGGGCGACAATTTGGTCAGCTTTCATTTGGTTCATACCTATTCTCGTTTCAAAAACATTTTTTTTTCTTAATTTTGTAGTAAGTTTGTGCTCCTTTAATTCATTGTTGAATTATTCAATCCGCATATGAATTACTTCTAGTGTTTATTTGTTATTTGTCATTGCAATGGCGGTTTACAAATGGAACGGCGTGTTTCGCTTTCTTTTCTTGGTCAAAATGAAGATCGATTTTTTTATAGTGGATAAATATATTATTATGAACGATCGAACCGGATAATTGCAATCTCTCAGCAATCTTACGAAATGCTATTCGTCGGTTTGAATCGATTAATCTCTTTACATTGTCATCATGAGCTTCAACTGACCTACTAGAACGTGGTATATCCTCAACGCCAAAATTGCCGAAACGAAATTTTGTAAACCAGTTTTGGGATTAGTTATCTGTCAATACATGTTCTTTACACACGTGCAATAATTTTTTTCTTGCTTGATACCATTTTTACTTTGTTGACAGTAAAAAAATGAAATATGGCGGATTTTGCTGCTTTTGATTTTCCATAGCTGATAAGGCACCAAACCAAAGGTGTTCTGCAGAAATAAATAAATCTTTTCAAAAACAAGCCCATATCCTAACATATATAATGAAAAGGCGGCTCAAGTGTCAACTTGACTGTGAGAGAATACAATTAAACCCACCACCACTGTTATGAAGAAATTAAATGACTTTCCAAACAACTTAATAAATTCGAATTTAAGTAGCAGAGATAGTTACCAACTCTCTTAACCGACGTCGTGAACGCCCTAACGAGCCCTGTTAACACATTGCCCAGCGCACAAATTGCACCTCAATATATTCTACCCACCGGGCATTTTTTCCGTGTGATAACTAGTAAAGTTCTCAAATATATGTAAACAACAATTACGTATTTTTTATAAACATTGAAAGAAATAAAATAGTAAAATAGTGTTAATAGAATTAATTAATATTTATTTATTTATTTTCATTCAAGTGACAAAATCAAGTTTGTAAAATTTAATATTTGTTTAGAGTGTGATATCGTTGGAAACATTTAAGTTTATGTAGCGGTACTCCACAGCTTTTGCAAATATATCGAGTATATCCTGTCTTTTTATGCGCAGAACAGACTTTACGTTGTCTGTGGGGATATTTTTTCTTGCCGCCAGTAACAATTTGAATAAGTGTATGTTTATTCTTATCCATCGAAAGTCTATCTGGTGGATCAATTCTGGGCGACTGTTTTGTTCTTTCCTTATTTGTTGAAGGTTGTTCTTCCATGTTGTCCAGATTTTGCGTTTCTTTTTCCCCTATTAGTTGTATGGCAATTTTGAGTAAACATTTTTTATAGTCTATTCTCGTATGGAAGAGAAGCGGGCATCAAATTATATACAATAAATATAAATTGTCAAACGGGGAGATTTCCCCGATTGGTCGTGCGGCGACATTTTAAAAAATGGGGAGATTTCCCCGAGCGATCGGCAATGTGTTAAGTAGTTACAGACAAAATATGGTTGGATTTGAATGCATATCCCATCCAAAGTAGGAACGTAAGATACTTCTGTAGACTCCTCATGGGAACTACCTATGAAAATACCTTTCGAACGCGCCAAACAAATTCAATTTCTGCTTTTCGGACCGACTTTAGTAATTGTTTGAAAGATACTTTCATAATAAAATTGCATTATGTAGGGGCATAGCGACGGAATCTTCCGGCCCAGCCGCATTAGAAGTGGTAAATGTCTTTGCTAATTAAATTCGGGTGTATCTTTGCACTCTTTAAAAGTAACACCAGGATTAAAAGTTCTTGTTGAAAAACCCTTTATTAACGAAGAAAACCATAAGACTAAGCACCCGTCTGGTAAGAAGCTTTCGGTTACTGCTGCTACTATTGTCATGTATATAAAAATTGGAACATTTTTATTTTGCACTGGGATGAACATATTGCAGAAATAAGCAATAAGCGTTATCTTTGAATAGAAGATAATGCAACTGAGTGACACGTCCCTGGAGAAATGTGTTCTCAGGTAGTCATGCGATATAATTTTTAAAAAATCTTTTCACAAACTTCATCCCGCATTTCAATTTACAACAATTTATTGGTTTTAGACATAAATTCATTTCATTCGATGCACTTTAATCTCCTGACAATTAAGGCTATCAACTATTCATAAAAATTAAATGCAAATAATTCATCATATGATGCATGTACACAGTGCTCCTTTAGTTCGCAAAGGGTAAAAATTGGAAGACGACAAAAATGCCCTGCTGTGCAGTTGATATCTTTTAAAAATGTTGACAGCATTAGTGATTGAAAAAGCAGGAGAATAAATATATGTATATATATATATATATATACATTACGCACACCCATACAATTGTATGCAAGATTTCGCATAGCCATGAAATGTATTTGAAAATATACATTTATAAGGTTGTACACACACATGCGCACATGTGCACATATTTATACATATACATATTTACATAATTGTAAATATGTATGCTTTACATATTTTATGATTTGGCATAACCTGAATTAGTACATTATTCATTACACTATTGCGTACTTTTTCATTTCGTTACCAAAACAAAAAATATGTGCGTAGGGATCGATCTTTTTTATTCTTTTATTGATATTAAGAGGATTATTGCTGTCTTGCATAAGACTGTAAAGCAGTTAAATAAACATAATTTAATTTGAAAATCAATTGAAACCGAATGAAGCGAAAAAGTCTCATACTAGGATTCGAAGATGCAAAAAAGGAAAAAAAAAATGAAATTAATTGGAAATCTCATTTTCGCTACCCAGTTGGGTTCCACAAACTGTATGTTGTTTGCATATCATATTGATGTCTATTTATAACTTTTGGTGCTTTTAATTATTTCACTCAACGCTATTCAATTAACAGTCATACGCTTATACATAGGAGTTCATATAAATTTTTCAATCCTTACAAAGCAATGAAAAATTCTTTCATGTTGACGGCTCTTTCTGTTTCTATTTTTTTTATTTATTTATTTGCTTTTTATACGGTGTGCATTGTGTATGTGTATGTTGGTGTGCGTACTTTTTGCAGTACATTTAGGAGCTTAATGTAGTTATGTAAATAAAGAGAAAAATTGTCATTTAATATAAGTTTCCGGAAAGGAGCATAAAAATGATTTTAGATATTAATCTTACAGGTCTTCAAAGGAAGTTCTTCTCTCTAAGCGAGCATAAGCAGGATGTATTAAAATTGCTACGTTGGAAGCTTTAAAGCTTTGTAGAATTTTAGGCACAACGTGTATGTAAGTTTAAGCTGTTTGAAGGTATTTAATATTAAAAAAAAACTTAATAACTACCTGGGCGAACATTTCGAATGTTATGTATGTATGTATGTTCTTTTACAGTGTTCAATGTTGTACCCTACATCATTAGTTATCCAAGTGTATATTAAATTTGTCCGAATGTATGCAACACTCAGAGAACTTGAGATGGACAAAGATTTTATTATGTCCATCCTTTTTATTGCATCTATTATGTCCGTCTTTTTTACTATATCGATTATGTCCGTTGGTCCCTATCTCTTCTCCCTTATATTCAATCTACCGGCGGCAATTTTTCAGACACTTTAATGAAATTTGGCGCACTGGCGTGTTTTGGCCCAAGCACAAACGCTATTGAAATTGCTTTAGGTCGGACCACTTCTCATATTCCGCCTTATCTTGAACTTTTGTTATATAAATAATTGTAGGGTGATGTACGACGTGTAATGATCAATCGTAGTCAGTGGTGTTGCGCTAATTTTTTTTTTACCGGAACGCTAATTTTTTTTTTTACCGGAACGCGTATATATAATTATATAGACAGGGCCGATCCT
>KK502658.1:110859-155052 GCA_000688735.1 Glossina austeni
TTGCCTAAAAATCTCTAAACTCTTTCTTAAAGTAGGGAGACGAATGTACTTTCTGTTCCATTGTGAGTAAAGGCGTCATCCACTTTACAAAAATTATTTTCGTATCTAATTTTGGTATAAAATAGCAGATACAGACTCAGGTGATGTGTAAACGATCACAACTGGTTCACATGCTTTCAAATTTCTGTGATCTAACATCAAATTGGAGACTTTTTTAATCGTTGGAAGAACTAAATTTTACCGTCAACACCTTTGAAAAAATACATTTTATTCCATTTTAGAAAACAAGTGAATCTTAAGTCATGATTACGAGAACAGTTCCTGTGATAACTCGGAAACACTGGAATACGTCATAGAAGACATCGAACAATGCAACGAAGGCATAAAGATTAGAAGAAAAAAAAGAATAAATAAGGAACAGATTGGTAATCGGTACGTAGCACATTACTTTTACTTAAAAGGTCTCAGGCCAACTAATATCAAATTCGATTTTGTTTGGGGTAGTTTTCTGCTTCGTTCAAAAGAGATGACAGAATTTAAACAAAGCAGTGAAAGTATTTATTACGAATATATGGGGAGATTAACCAAATAGGGTGACCAAGGGAAATTGTTTGGCTGACCATAAAGTGAAAGTGTGCGACCTAGCAGGGATGGTACGTACCTGTGTGCAAAAGTGTTACACTACATCGCGTATTAACTGAAAATGTGGGCATAAGAAAGCTGAACGTAAGATGGGTGCCACGTTGTTGACTATAAAAACAGCGCCGAGAGACCAATGTTTTCCAAAGCTTCTCATTAATAAAGACGAGGTTTTGCATTGATTCATAATCATGAATGCAACGATAGATTACAAATGCAAGAAACTTTTTGGTGAGCATAACACGAGATCACTCCAGCCTTAGAGTAATCAAAACAACAACAACCACATTTGGCGAAACGAAAAGTTGTGTGCCGTTAAAACTTTGCATCGTCTCAAATCCTTGTCATTCCGATACCCAAATTAACGGGTTAAAGTTCGATTTACTTCTTCAATTTGCCCGAGATAGCGCTCTCGTATTATTTCCTCTTTTCAAACGTGTAAAGAACGGTTCCTCGGTAAAAGGACTGCGCAAAATCAAGCGGTGGGGTCTGCAGTTGATGGCCATTTTGAGAATCTCGATGGTTGTTAAAACAACTGGAGCATTGAGAACCCCTGGGAAGACTATATCGAGCTAACATGAGAATATGTTGAGAAATAAAGATGTTTTTAAAGCTTACACCTCCTGTCTTACAAGGATATTAAATTTGCGCGAATGTATGCAAAACGCAGAAGCACATGAGACATACGCCTTATATTAAAGAGAATCACTTTCTTAAGCTTGTTCGTCCGTCCGTCTGTCTTATTTTCTGTTGTTCAATGTACTGGCCGCAATTTTTCCGATATTTTGACGAAATTTGGTACGCTTGCAGTTTTTGATTCAAAGACGAACACTATCGACGAACTAATCGGATCAGACCACTTTTTCGATCACTTCCCATATAACACTTTATTTATAAAAGTGGATATATAAAGTAAACGTAGGATGGCTTGGGGTATCCCGTATCCCACTATGCTTCATAAAATATTTTCACTTGTCTCATAAAATATTTGTGTTTTTCTCATCAGGGTGGACACTTTTGGGACTACGCTTTCGTTCGCTTAAAGATAACTTACGAAGGTCGATGTAAGCAGGCAAATGTGCATGATGCATATTTTATTTGGTTTTAGATTAGGTTACCAAAGGGGTGGATTTAAAAGGGGGTTAAAGTGTTTCACTAATTTCTTGTTTACTTCATTTGCTATATGAAAATATTTTTTTACTTTACCAAGTTTGTCTGACGAAAGATGATTTTGAAAATCTACCTTTTTAGTTACTACACGTGTAGTAACTTAGTAAAGCAATTATAAACCAATTTTCTACAGGGTATAAATAACTTTATGATTAAATACTATTTGCTTTTGCTGGAGGGAGAAAAACATAACTTTTTTTTTTGTTATGTAAGACACGCATATGTGTTTAGTTTAAAGTGTAAATCCTTTGTTTTTTGCCGAAAGTTTTGTGTTAGAGGTAAGAGAAATAAGGAAAATTTAGTACAAACGCTCTTCTAAGAAACCACACGTATTGACTTATAGACATCATCTGTGTACTAATAGCATGTCGTTCGTGTCTTTACCAAGTAACATATGCAATGCAAAATTTTGCATATCTTTTGCTGTTGGAGCGAATGAAAGTAAAATTTATGACTGTGTCGAAGATGTTGTTTTTTATACTGTAAACAAGCAGCGACAGCAGCACATGCAACAGGATAAGAGTCTAAAATTACATAAAATGTAATTTATGCCTGGACAACTGATTAGACTTAACGACAAATGCGAAACAGCTTTTATATACATATGTATGTATGTGAGTGATAAGAAAAGAAAAAGTAAAAAAAAAAAAGGGTTTCAATTACCAGCCGCCCGACTGACTACGGGCTTTGTGTGGTTTCTGGAATTATTTATTCCCATACAATAATGATTGGGTGAACTATTTGCAAATAATCTTGTCCAACATAACTTTTCTGGTATGCTTTGTTGGTGTTGTTGTTTCTAATTTTATTGGCTAGAAAATGTGAATTCAATTGCATTTTAAGACTGTTCGGACATGTTTATGCCTGTTTTGTTTATCTTTTAGTCGCAAAAACATTTGTACGCACTTACGCACATTTTACAGGTAATAAATTGTTGCATTTCATCCAAAATCCTGAGTAAGACTTACCTGTAATAAAAAGAAAATAAATTTTAAATTATAAAATTGAACATTAAGTTAATCAATTATTACATTAAAAACTAAATAGAAAATTTATAAAATACAATAATTAATTAAATGGCAATAATTGTTTAATTAAATGTCTTTACTTAAATACAATTTAACTAATTAAACGAAATTAATTAATTGATTAAATTAATTAATCAATTTATTGAATTAAAAATTTAATTAATTAATCGATTATTTTAATTAATTAACAGTTAATCAATAAATGATTTTATCAATTACTATATTCAAATTACATAAATTATCAATTAATTTATTTAATTTAATTAAATTCAATTAATTAGTTAATTGATACAATAAATATTTAATCAACCCATATTACTTCAATTAATTAAAGAAAGTTACTTAATTAATTGAGAGAAATTACTTAATTAATCATTGCAATATTTTTCAGTAATTTTAGTTAAGAAATATTACCCATAACAAATTTTGTTTCAAACTAAGCCAAACCATTTTTATTGGCCCTCATTTCTTGCCGAAATCAATCATTTTATCAAATTTCATCAAAATATTTCGAAATTTGCAGGTGAAATAATAAACTAAACGCATAATCTTTCTAGCTTGCAATTAACAGTCAGCTGTCCTTCTGTAAACAGGTAGCTTAAAAGGGTAATAAACCGCTCTATAAGGATCAGAGAGCATCATTAACTACCACCTCATACAATTCTTAAAGTATTCATGTAATAATTTTTTATAATGAGGCGTTATATGGACAGCGGTATAGGACGTTTTGCGAAGTGATCGAAAAAATGGTTCGATCCGATTCCTTTTCAATAGCCTGAGCTTGGCCCAAAACGTGTTGTTGTACTAAATTTCATCAGAATATCTCAAAAGTTATGGTCTATAGGTTGCACATAAGAAAGCAAGACGGACAGACAGACTAAATGGATTCACAATATGATTCCGAATCAATCGATATAACAAAACGTGCAGTAGGTCTATCCCAAGTCCTTCTGGGTTTGCCACATACCTCGGTATTAGCTTATCATACCCCTGCACCATAACTGCCGTTGGGTATAGAAAAATAGAAAAAGATTTATTTTCTTTTAAAAATATGCGACGAAACATATTACAAAGATGGAATTTGAAATTTGTCGATAAATGTTACCTGTTAAGAACCTCTGCAAACTTTCCCTATATTTATCGGTAGAAGAAGAAAATCATCTAATTTGTCGTAAAAGCAATTTTTTTTTCACCTACTATTGCAAGGCGTAATTAAATGCGCTTCCATTCCAGCATATAATCTGACAGGTATAGCAAGATTTCCAAGGCAATATGAATAGTAAAACGGGAAATCTCAACTTCTCGGTCCTTTTTTTATTTTTTCCGTAACTTAACCTGTTTGGAAACAAATTTCTTGAAAAGCAAAATGGATTATCTCTTAATCCGAATAAAGCAGCAGGTAAGAAATATGAACTAAGGATATAAAAAGGAGAATATTTTGATAACAAACCTAGTATAAAATCTTACTTTGTTGAGTATAGTGAACTCTGTGTTAACGAATAATATCCAAAGTTTTTGATTAACAATTTATTCCAAGTGTTTTTTAACGGGCCTGAATTAACTTGAATTAATTATCGGTAATAACTTGTAGAGTACTACACAGCAAAATGTCGAGCAAGTAAGTAAAATGTCACATCAATATTTGATAGAATTATAAGAGGGAAGTGAGAGCCTAATTTAGCTTGAACGCGAGAAAAAGTGTTTAGATTCACTAGTTGGTTGAAGTAAACTTAGGTTACTTATCACCGCTTATCCGTACACAGATGAAATAAATAATGACGTCGTAAGCATGGCGTATAGAAACTAAACCATGGTCCAGCAAGATTTGAATATGAAACGACTTGTGGTATTTTTAATAATTCATTTTTTTTTAGAACCGTCAACAATGGAAATGTGTGTGAACTGCCCCCTGCGAAGGCGTATTCGAACCTTAATTACAGTCACGTTGTACTTGCGGCTTTAAATAAACAACGTCTTGAGCGAAAGGTAAGCACAAAAATTATACAACCAGTGGGCGTGGACTCTAATGTGTGACTATTTAATTTCACAGCGGTGTGACTTCATTTTAGAAGCGGAGAATGAATCTATTTACGTTCACAAAGTGTTGCTCGTAGCTGTTTCGCCTTATTTCGAGGCAATGCTTGAACGTAAGTGTTTCTCTAAGATTGTCAAGCAATAATCCAATAATCAATCTTCAAATCTTTTCAGATAATTTAAAGGAAAACGTAGAATCAAAAGTAAAGTTTACAGATGTCAAGGCAATTGCTTTGAAAACGATTGTCGATTACGTCTACAGCGGTGAGATTGAAATTACGGAAGACACCGTGCAATCGCTTCTTTCTACATCGGATTTACTTCAGATCGATTGGGTAAAGAAGAAATGTGAACACTTTCTTATGACGAAGGTAGACCTAACGAATTGCTTTGGCATTTGGAGGATTGCTGGTGAGTTCAAAGATCTCTTTCATGTATTCTGAGCTAATTTATAAATTTTGCAGATATGCATTCGTGTAAAGAACTCATCGCTTATTGCAAGGGCTATATTTTAAAAAACTTTCCACAGTTGATTAATCGCGAAGAATTCTTAATGCTGTCCTTCGAAGAGGTATGTAGATTGGAACCAATATCTTCTCATATATTTTTAGTTATAAAACCCATACATTTCTAAATAAAATCATTTTTCAATTATTTGTTCTCAGGTGAAGACAATACTAGTAAGCGATGGTCTTTACGTACAAGTTGAGGAAATTGCTTTTCAAAGTGTTCTGAACTGGGTTAAGCACAAGCGAGAGGAACGTACAGCTCATCTTCGGGAACTAATGAGTCACATTAATTTGTCTCTCCTGAAACCTGAATTACTTAGAAGTCTGTATCGTTCTGAGCCCTTGTTCTGTAACGAGTTCTCGGGTATATTGTCAACTAATAAAAGAAAGTTCTCTTGTCACACTCCTCCAATTAAAAGAAGGAAAACTCAAAATCGCTACATGCCTCGGGTAATTTTCGCAGGTGGGCAAAAAGAAGGGTGCAAAATAAGCAAATCGTGCAAAGTATATGATATATCCAATAACGAAATGTTTGGCGTATCGCCGTTGAGAGAGCGTAAAACCGATTTATCGGCAGTTTCATTACACGGACTTGTGTACGCAATGGGCGGACTGCCCAATTGGTTTGACATAAACTATCTCCAAACCGTAGAACGCTATGACCCTGTTGTGGACGAATGGACCAAGATTACTCCTATGCATACCGGTCGCTGTTGTTTCGGGGCTTGTGCACACAATGACCTTGTTTATGTGGTGGGTGGACAGGGGAATTCAACCGTTGAGAACTACAACCCGATAACGAACAAATGGTACAAATGTCCAGACACTCCTTCGCGATATGGTTATGGCAATCGCGCAGCTGTAATAGGAAATAGTATTTACAGTTTGGGAAAGACGCGGAGCGGAATATTGTTTCGTTTTGATCCGCGGGAAGGACAGTGGGACACGGTCGATAGAAGCGATAACATCGGGAAAAACGTTGTTGAAGTAGCTTCTTATGATCATTCACTGTATTGCATAGGAGGATGCCGCCCTAAAAGCGCATGTAAACGTTTTGATGCACGCTCTAATAAATGGCAAACATTGCCCTCTATGAACTATGGCAGAGAATATCCCTACGCAATGATTATTGGGTATGAATTGTATGTGTTTGGCGGTTGGGATAAGGGGTGCGTCACGTCAGTCGAACATTATAATATTCACCAGGATGAATGGACGATAGATGATTCGATTAAAATTAAAAACTGTTTTGGAGGAGCTGCTCTTGTCCCCCGAGTACTCAGTTGATGTAAGCCTATCGTCAATGTATTTTTGATAAGAAACGTGCAAAAAAATAAATAAAATATATTTTTACTATATAAACGAATTTTTTAATTTTAACTTAAGCGGAAAAGAAAGAAAATTTGCTTACTGCCTTAGTAGATGCTTTGAATTTTTTAGAATATGAGAAAGAAATTCCTGAACACTGCGAGCTTTTTGCTAAGCGTTTTCAGGGACTATCTTGAATCCTTGCCGGAAATGTGTAGCCTAATATCTTACCAAAGCCTTTAGAATGCCGAAGAGCTTCAAAAATCCCTTAAAGCATACATTTTCGACTAGTGTCAAATTCGGAATGTATCCGCATGTCTGTCTGCCCAACTATATAGTATCTGTGATAAATGTTCTTCCTTCCCCAAAAATGCAGATAACGCTCACGAATTTGCAAACGATTTTGAAAATGACTTACACCGGTTAAAGAAAACGCTTACAATGCTCATACGTCTACGCAATGAATATTGAGAGTATGTTTGCTTTTCTGGATTTTTGCTTGTTAATTATAAACTGCAACAGAGACAGAAGGTAAATTTCCATATTTATACTAAAGAAAAGAAAAAAATTAGCCACACCCATCCGTCTGTTATTATAGAGTATGCAAATTCAGTTTTTTCCCTTTTTTCCTAGACTTTTTCAGGATAACGGTGATGACTACAAAAGATTCGCTCATATCTCCTAATTGCAATCAAACATCAATATTTAAAAGATTAAAATACAATTTATACAAGAAAGAGAGCAAACAACGACGACATATTCTCAAATCTGAGTTATTTTCTCAAAGACAGTTCTTTTCTTTTGGTAATGAATCGTAGATAAGCGTACGTGTATTCATTAAGCAAATTCGATTATAAAGAATAATTGTGACCCAATGTTATAACGCACTGCATGTTACTACCACTACTACTACAGTAAATGCGGTCTTATCATATCGTAAAATCATATTTTTGTTGTTTTTTTTGTAAACGTTATTCGTAGAAATCCATCTATTAGATGCAAAAAGTAAAACAAGATATTAACTGAAGCGAAGGTTAAGCGAATGTTTGTAATCATAGTGACAGTTTAGTTGCCGCCTCATTATTATGCTGCACAAAGTCTGTGATTACTACGATAATGTGGTCGTAAAAATACCGCATGACTTGAGTTTTTCTTTTTCTTTTTCTTTTTTTTCTGACTAAACATCATAAGAAAACAGAAACGTAAGAAAAGTGTTATTTTTAATGGACTGACGACGCAGCATATAAGTAACTAAGTGAATATGCGCAAATGCACAGCAATGTGAGTACAGGTGAGGTGATAAGTGAACAAGATTTTCACATGTTTTCCGTAATTCCACAATAAGTTGCAGACATAGTTTTCTTTAGCCTGCGCTACTGCGCGACCATTAAAAGCGTTTTTATTTCTTTCTTTGCTTTTTTTATGCTGTTTGCTTTGATCGTATAAAACATTTATGCAGACTATGAAGTAAATCTTCTTTGGGAAAACTGTCACAAACATTTTAGTTAATCATGAATAAAACCAGTTAATTTACCGGCTTATACAGCAGAAAGTGTTCATAAATCAAGGAACTGAACATTTCTTATAAAAGTTTTGCCTATTGCAAAAACAGTACTAATTAATTGAAAACACTTTGTCATTTTTAATTGAAATTTCACCGACTTAGTAAAACAAAAGACTTAAGTAAAAAACTTGCAAACGAAAAAGGCAGAAAAGTAAGAGAAAAACAATGCAAACACAAGAATATGCACATACATCAAATAGTTTTTATCTAAAGCCGAAGGCCTGATAAATTTCCGTGTTTGTTGTGTTTGATTTAGAAGAAGAACGAAAGACTTAAGCAACAAACTTTTTAAAGCACAAGTTCAATGCATAAGAGCTATGGTGGATGGCAAAAAAAAAAAAAAAAAAGAAAAGAAAACAAAAAATATCAATAAAAAGTTAGTGTATAAACAACAACGCCCCCTAACACGCCCATTTTTTTTTTTTTTCAAACTTAAAAACTGAAGCTTTGTTTGTTCAGTTTTAACATTTCCGTGCGGCCCTGTCTAGCGCCCGTCACTCAACCGTCAGTTTCGTCGAGCTTTAGACAAATATTTCAATTGTATGAATTGTATGAACGCTGACAGCCATGTTTTCGTACATGTCCATGTATGCTATGCAGTCACAAAACATACGTACGTACGTACGTACTTGTATGCGACGTATTCACAAAATAAAAACTCGTGACATTTGTAGGCATATCATGTGTTCTTGCTTTCGTTGTTATTGTTAACTTTGTTGAACACTAAACTTTGAATTACATTCGCTTCTATAGCTATAGGACTAAATTGTTTTGTAATTCGCTTTGAAAGTGTAGGTGTCATTAATGCTGTTTTTTTTTTTTTTCAATTTTTGATATGTAACCAGTTTTTGGTTTTTTGATATTTTTTTTTTTTGGACAACTGTTTAGAAAATTAATTTTTTTGCTTTTATTATTCAGAAAAGTTTGTAAAATATTTTTTCGCTTTACATATACGTACATCACTTTGTTCCTAGGTATTAAAAGTGAATTATTTAAACTTAAATTCTTGTCATTTTAATTATTTTTCATAACCAGTAATATACATATGCATATATGAGAGGATATTGACTTAAAAGACGACTCTGCCTGCATTCCCTTTTATGCGTGCATATATAACACACGTATGTAATTTATTTTACAAGCCCTTTTGCTCTAAAATTTGTTATTTTTTCTTTTGTTTTTTATCTTATAACACACCCTGCAATTAATTATATATATATATATATATAATACATACACACATGTAATTATACATGTACGTTCATTTATGCATATGTAAGCAATTATGTATCTGCTTAGTATACGGCAGTCATTTGCCTCGATAGACGTTGGGATGATCGAGATGACTTTGAATAAACTAAAAATAAACAAAAGTTAAACTTAAAGTTACTTCGATTTGTTATGTGTCAATTTTAAAGAGGATTTAAAATTTCCTCTCGTTCCTCTGTCACTTTCAATCTAGTTTTTTGCATAGTTGTTCGAAGTTGCTTTTTTCTCTCCTGCTTCAAGTGTAGTGCGAATGACTTTCGAAGATTTTTATCACAAAATTGATCTTAGTTATGCGAGAGGGTCTTGATTTATTATCGTCATGGGCAATGATACGGCCAGATCAGAATTGATAGCGTTTTATGTTTTGCCATTTCTGGTTTTTCTCATCAAATGTTGCAGTTAAATGAATTTAGTTTACACCTTTCATGCTTAAGATGAGATCGAATGAGATGAGATGAAGATGAAGATGAAGATGAAGATGATGTTAAGAGTAAGTTATGTATATTTCGTGTACTAATAAATCAACTTAGATTTGAATTCATTCATTTATCTTAATTGTGTTAATTACACAACATTGTTTTCTTCCTCTTTCCTGTACACATTCTTCGATTAAGGAGAGCACAATATTTTAAGAAATTTATTACATTTTTCGCATTAAGATTTATTTCTAATCAAAGTTGTTCCATTTGTTATGCCGCGAAGGCATAAGGCCCAGAACCTAAAGATAATTAATTCCAAAGCTTTTTGGTCATTGGCAAACAACGCATTTTGTCAATTTCCACAAGCTTGAGCGAATCAGGCATTGAGGAGAAAACAAAATTGTTTGTTGTACAGAAAGGAAATATTTGCTGAAGAACTTACTGAACACGACCGTGAACGAAAGTAGAAGAAATTTGTGTCCTGTTCATGACCTTCTCCTAACTAACGTTAAGAGGTATATCTCTGCCGTTCCCGATACATGACGCTGTTGTTGACAGCTAAAATGGAAATAATAGCAATTAAAGCATTATTTGTATCGTAACACTGATGGACGTTGGATCTTACTATGATGGGATTCGTTTAGACAGCTGTAGAGAAAACTAAAACCTACAACGTATAGGCCTCAACGAATTTTACGTTATGTAGCAAAGTCCGCAGCTACTAGTAATCAATGTCTGCCGGTGTTATATCGAAATCTTCTACAAAGCGCTCTTCCAGCTGTTGGGAAAATCTGGTTGATTCAAACTGGCCAATGAATGCGTACAGATGGCTACAAAACGGGTAAAATGATAAAAGGAGAAGGAAAGGAGTCCCTTCTACAAAGGAGAGACTCCTTTTACCTTTATATAAGTAAGTGAATGCAGATCTAATTATGAATTATTTAAAATGCGCTGGGTCCCTTGTAAAAGTCGAATCTCTATATCTCCATCAGATGCTACACAAGTACATATCATGAAATGAACTGGCTGGTTAACGCTTGTGCATTGGTAATGCCATAGTTTAAACTAAAGCATTGAAATAAAATCGCGCAGTACTGTACTGCAAGAAACTAGTTGTAGTTTACAAATTACTAAGCTTTTGCACATTTGCTTGACTTCAAATTGTGTTCCTATCTAAACATGGACATGCTTTTGTTTTTTAATTTATTTCATTGCTATTATAATTAATCGGTTATCTACATAGAGACATAGGTTAATGTCTATAAAAACAATCCAGCTTTTTTTGTCCACTTAAAAAGCCTGGATCAAGAGAAGTGTATTATTGAAAATATATATATATATACATATATATATATATATATATTTATATATATATATATAGAGATGTATATTTATATATATATACATATATAAATATTTTTTCAGTATTCTACATCACTTGTATATATACGAGGGTATATTAAGTTCGTCCGGCTGTAAATAAGCCCTGGACGGACTTCCGTCTGTCCCACTCCATTTATTGTGTTCAATCTAGAGGAGACCACTATTATGAAATTTGGCAATCTGGAGTGTGCTGGTTCAAGGCCGATCGCTGTTGAAAATGGTTCAAATCGGACAACCTTTTCGGTCGCATCTCACATAACGCTTTGTTTTGAATAGCCATTATATGAATAACTGTAGAGCGGTGAAGGGCCGCGACCCACTATAGTTATGTGCTCCTTACAATTTAATTTACAATCTATCCAAAGAGACAATGAATAAATGTTATGGTAAGGTAAGGAATATCACATAGGGTATTGTTCGCCAATCGAAATAACGTAACGATACAGATGTTCAAATAAATAAAAACAAATTATACAAACTTAGAGGATTCGCTAAAATAGCTTAACGAACAAAAATAGATTAATTTTTAAATTGAAGATCCGGTGTATCATATCTTTCCAATCTACTTGTCTCATTGGATTCATTTAGGCGACATATTCCCAAGGGATTCCCTTGACGAGGTATTTTGAAGAAAGGCGTTGTAAACGGAAAACTCAGGTCATCATGAACACCCAAAATATTTATTGATCCCCGTTATATCTCTATAATAGAGAGTCTTTCAAGTAGAAGTGCCATTTTATCTAAAATTTCGGGCCATTTTTGGACTGTCACCAAAAACAACCATTAATGCGATAATCGTTTCCAGATTCATTCTTTTGGGTGCCGAAACCTTATGAGCAAGACCACGTTTTCTTCGAAAAATTTACTTAAAGATGATGCTCATTTTCATATCTTTCATCTCGGGTTTAAAGACCCAACCAGCAGGATTTATAATTTCTTGCGACTTTATTGGATCCCATTATTTGTTCTTCGTTCCTCGTTCCTTACCGTGCATGAAGCTATGTAGACTGACTTGTTTTTGCCCTGAAATTGATGATACGGATTTGGTTGAAGTCCATTTTCGGGTGTTGTACAACTCGTGAAAAAGTTACTGTAACTCTATCGCTTTTCTAACATCAGGATCCTAAAGAAATCGGATTTATAAATTTTATTTATAAATTTCCTAAAGATGGCTGCACAGTCGAGAGAAAAATAGCAGGTGTAGGTGCCAATAGCCACAGATATCGGAAGCTGGCTATCTGTTCGTCAGGAAAAGGTAATAGAAACCGAGTGTCATAATGTTAATTAGAGGCAAGTGCGCACACGTCGGCAACTATGTTGCTATACTCCCTTTTTTTAAATACGACAGCCCCTTACGGAATGTACTCGATACGAGCAGACAAGATGGTGATTAGGAAGGACTTGCAGGTGGAAAGGGTTATGTAACTTAACTTAAGTTATTGAAATCGCTCGGCTTTACTCTTTACTGGTTAATCCAATACTGATGTTAACAATACTGTCAAGTATATATGAAAAGTGCGCCCACAGCTGATGGGCAGACTTGTTTCTTAGGGTGGAAGAATAAAGACGTTCATTGAGATGTCGAAGGGTTCTAAACTGTCCTCCGAATATCGGACATTACCGAACGTTGTTGACAGCATCAAGCAATCTGCGCTTGCGTAGAACAAATAAATTAATTGGGCGTTAGGTACTGGGCACTTTGGAAGGAGGAAATGGCTCAAACCCCAAGGTACACTACTAATGCTGCACTATTTCGCAGTAATATTGCTTCCCCTTCTCCGCTTTATGATGGTAAATAAGGGAAAATCTCAAACAGCCGGGAAAACTCGGTGATAATGCATAATAAAAATTGAAAAGAAGAAGAGTAAGGCATTTCTCTATTTCTTCTCATTTACTTAGGAACTTGTATTTGTTGTTATCGCGTAGGAAGTTTACGACAGGTTGACACTTCCAAACGAGAATCTTTACTGAAACTGCAACGCCTAAACATCTTGTATGCCCTTGACTGCTGAGCGTTGCAGAGTTTGATGTTAGAGCAAATTAGGCCACGTGGAATGTGGCGCCATCATTTCTCATAACCTAATTAAAGATTACATTTCATATTGAGTTTATAATGGTTCTGTTAAAGCCAAAGCCAACAGCGCAGCACAGCACGCTATAATTTTAAATTTATCCAATGGGTTTTTTGGAAAGAGCTCCTTAAGCATCGTTAGGCGATACAATTCCAAAAATATAGCAGTGCTTTAATCGGCTTCACATACATGCTGACATTTGTAAAAGCACTTAATTAAAGCGAAATATTTTATCGATTGTTGTAAGAGATTTTCAGTCATTTATTGTTTTTTTTTTTTTTTTTTTTTTTTAAGTCGAAATGAATTCGTTAACGTTGTTTAATAAAACGAAAATCAGTTATATCTATGCATGTTTGCATGTATTTGTAATAAATAGTTTATGTATTTATATGTACACACAGACGAGAGATTTATTATGATAACTGGACCACCAGTAAAAATTGACTTGCATTGAATACTGAGCAGTGAAAAAATAACTCACGCAACTGAAGCAAAACAAAGAAATACCAAAAAAAAAAAAACAAAAAAAAAAAGGCTACGCACGCAACAGTAGCCATATAATGAATCGCATTGAACGTCAATTATATTGAAAATACAATATAAAAAAAAGAAGGAAAAAAAAAAACTTGATTCAATGCAACGCACACACGAGCCCATACACAAAATTTTATGTGTGCATATGAATGGGTTTGCTTGTGCTTATGTTTATATCGATGTATATGTGTACGTGTGTCCGTCTTTGTGTGATCGCAAATATAATTGACTACCCAATAATCGTTGTACATATAGAGAAATTCACTTCTGGTTGAAATTCCTTAGCTTAGTGTACGGGAGGGGGGGTTAGTTGTTAGAAACGAGAGCAAATTTTTTGCTTACGTACAAATGAAATTCGTTATCAAAATGATGTTGTTGTGCATGTTAATTATTTACGTACATTTGATATTAATAATGATTCTAAAGAATAACATGAGAATTTTTGAAAATGTTTTTATGACTTTTATAACGATACGAAGCAATCCCCAAACCCAAATATATTATTACTGGATATTTTACCCTTTTTTCCGACGGCATCAATTAACACGCACACAGATATAATATTCTAATATGCCAATTTCATGAATAAAAAGACAATTAGTAATTAGAGTGTTTACGTATACAAGGAAACCGATGTAATTGAAGGCAAATTATTGCTTGAAAAGGAAATCAAATGGAAACCCAAAAGCAAAATGGAAGCGAAATAAAATAATTTATCGTCAGTTGTGGTTCAAATCGAAGCTCTTTAACCCTTTCACACTTTTGCATCTTTTGCAATGATGGAGAATGACTCGAAAGGGGTAAAGCCTTGTGTCATCTACGATTAGCTTTAGGAAAAGTATAAAAATTTCTGAAAAAATTGAAATTTCCTTTGAAAATACCGAAGAGAAACCTACGAGCGATTTATCTTAAAAGTGGTGTAAGTCCATTTATGTTAAAATCTCACCACAGTTAAATAGTTGCACTATAACATGAGTGATTAATGAAATAGTAGTGGTATGCTTTTGTATGGAGGTTGATTTCGGTGAGGTCTAGTCCACTTTATCGAACTCGATTCAAGGACATTCTTATTACTTAAAAGATCATCAACTCTAATCGAACTAATCGGATAATGCTATGTTGACAATGACACGTAAAGCTAAGTTAACTCTTGGAATTGTGTGACGGATAAACTTCAAAATCTTTTTAAATTCTCAAAAGAGATGGAAGATGTACAGTTTTCAGAGAAGGATGAGAGGTGTGCTCACTTTGTCAAAATGTTTGAAACAAGCAGGAGAGACCGTCAGAGACCCCACAAAGTATATACATTCTTGGAAGTTCTTGCACGCAGCTTGGTATTGAAAATGGCCTAACGCGGTCGAAGGACGTGCCCGCAGTACTACGTGCACTGGGAACACCTCTGAAAAAATACGTACCCACTATTAGGGTATGTCAAAATTTGAATTTTTTCTCAACCTCTTTAAAAGGCGCGGAAGCAAGCTTCAAAAATCCCATAAAGACCAGTTTCAAGTCCGGAATACACCTAAGCATGTTGGCCTGTTCCTCCATCCATCTGTCCCTCTGCCAAACTATGAAGTTTCTGCGATGAACATTATCCCATTCGCAAAAACGCGGGCATCAAAGGACACGTCTACAGCGACCACTCGCCTATGCAACAACAACTGCGAACACCTGCTCTTTGCTCATGCTTTTTGCTGATTGCGTGGATTTGCTTGTAAATGGAAAAAAATCAATAGCACCCGTCCAATAACATAGGGTATGGACATTTAATTCTCTTCCTTTTTTTCGGTCGGACCGAATATGATTTTCTTCATTGTTGTCTTTTCCATAATATATTTTATACAAAATATATTTTATACACTTTTTTCGAGTTTTCAAAATAATCGTCTCTTATATCCATGATTTTTGTAGCAGACATTTCATTGAATAAAATTAATACTTCGCTGATTTTACAGAGACGAAATTGCAAAACGAAAGCATAACATAATCATATATGCGAATTTATGCACAGTAGTAATTTTATATCAATTTTAATAATTTCTTTTATCATCAGTTCGATGATTTCTATAATGAAATGAAATTTGCATATATTTTCATAATTAAATCCAGTTCGCAATTATCTTTTTTGAAATCAAATTAAATGTGTGCAAACTAATATATACATACATACACACATACACGCATGTGTAAAAGTAGTAATGGCTTTGTATGTGCTGCGAAATTTAAGCAACAGCAGCTCGTATTCCGTGAATGATAAAATACTTTTTCCGAGTTAAATGTCATTTGATAGCAACGGAAAATGCAGACATAGAGCTCATATTAAATTTCTAAAGGGAAAATTATAGATAAAACCAAACTCATTATTTAGACTTAGAGGTTTTTTTTTTTGGATTTTTATACCCTACAACAATCGCGCTAAGTTTGTGCGGGTGTGTGCAACATCAGAAGAACCAGAAGACCATGAGATACATTCAACTTTTGCTAAACCAGAAAGTGACTCGAAATCGATTTAAGTTTGTCTGTCCTTATGTCCATCTTGATTTCTTGTGTTCAATATTTTGATGATATATAATGCTCGAGACGAAAAGGAAGGCATGTGGTGCCCATACCTGCCAGAAGTTGTGTTTCTTTGTAGCTTGGACATCGCAAGCAAAAATACTTTCTGTGAACACGAAAATGTCGCTTTTTGTGTTATACAAAAAGCATTCGTTGACAACAAGGATCGTTTAATGATTCTCGGCATCGAGTAAACTCTATTGCAATTCGAGTATGGTACTCGATAGTGATTTTAAGGCCGAAAGATTTTTCATTCGAAGAATTGCATACTTTATCGACGATGGTGAACTGTCTACTCGTTACAGAGAGTCGGTAATCCGCAGCTATCGAGTTCACTCGATCGCGTTTACCCTACATCGGCAACAATAAACCGCTTGCAGTTTTTCTTCGCCCAAGCGATTTTTTGCATTGTGTCCTAACTGGAGATCCTTTGTCCATTCGGCCACTTATGCGAATCAGAATATATATATATACATATATATACATAATATTTGAACAAGTTTGTAGAACATTTTTTTTAAGAGAACACTTACTTAAGGAGTATTGTTAATTGATCAGATATAACAGATGTTATAGAAGTACCGACCTGTTCGTATCCCCTAGAAATTCTTTGCTCTAGATGGCTTCAATTATTTCGACATGGTAACGGTAATTGGGAGACTGGAAAATAAAGCAACTTTAGCCGTCTGAAATTCGTGTTCTTCGTAAGACGTATTTCGCCTGACGTAAATTTTCAATGAAGAGAATAAATAATCGCCACGCGTCCGATTTCTGAGCATTGTACAATGGTATTAATGGTAGTGACAATATTAGACTGTAGTAGGAGATTATTTGTAGTTTTCGTCGGCATCTTTGTTGTCCACTACATATTCATTAATTCCATTAATCAGTTTGCAAAAATGTAGAACTGCATGTGTTTTCTTTCCAGCTCTGTTTATTTTAATATGTTTTAATCTGGAGACATAAAAATGTTTGCCGCTTTAACGGCGGCCACTACATGGCGATGACTAATTAAACATGTTGTTGTTAATATTGTTGCTGTTAAATTGCAGTTTTTTCACAAGCTAAGAGGGAAGATTTTTTTATAATAAAAATTTGTTCCTTTCTTCAGCAGCAAAACAAATCCATACAAAAGCAAAGTCGTTGTCTTGTAGTTAATAGTCATCAAGCAGCAAGAATATATAGTAGTTACTAGTGATTATTGCATAGCTTTGTTCTAATTGCCGATGTCTGATTGTAGCTTTTCTTGTTCTTGTTTTTTTTTTTTTTTTTTTTTAATTTATTATTTTTAAACTTATGTAAAGACATGCATGTATATTTGTATATACATATTCACCCATGTATGAGTAAGTTTTCTTTTGCATGTAAAACTTGAATTTTATTCAATATAAAAGTATGGGGAAGTAGAACAGACATTTCTTCTCTGCCTATGTTACGTATATACAACGCAATGTAAGTCCATAACATTGTTCTAACAGTTTCATTAATTGTTAAAGAATTTAACCTGAATGTTAGGTTTTTGCTCATTAGATTTGTTTTGTTTGAATTATTTTTCTTACACCCAAAGCATGCTGCGTTCGATAAGCAAATTGTTGGCGCTAAGCAGTAGCGTGGAAATTGTTTCGTCTTGAGAAGCGTACATGTGTGCACATTCATATGCTTTTGTTTTACCTATTTTAAGAATCTTAATAAATTCAATGTTTATGATAAAAATCTGCATTTAAGCGTTAATAAGTAGGTCAGCGGTTAGTGGGTCAGCGGGCCAAGTAAATAGGAGTCGCGTCTTTGTCCATAGCGGGGTTTTGTCCAAATTTGGCCGTAGCTGCAGTGGTACCCACTACGCTGCGACCACTCTTTGCCTGATTCCCTACTTTTTTCTGCCGGTCGCCGTATTGTGTTGCACGTTGCGTTGCACGTGCATAGGAGATATCCCTTGAGTGGTTTTATAAGGAATCTCCCTTAAGTGATTCGTCATATATGTTAAAAAAAAAGAAAAAATAAAGAATTCTTTAGATCTGGATTTCTCAAATCAATTACGAACGGATTGCTTCACTACGGTATTGTCTTCAGAAGGTATACCTTACTTATGTTAGATACCTGAGCATCCTTTCAGGAGATGTTCTTCTTACATGTGGCTACGTTGGCGGTCAAGAAGGATTTTGAATAGTGGTATTTGCGCAAGTTCGGAGCGAGGAAAAAGACCACCCCGGCTAAGTTGCACAAAAAGCGGCAGTGGAATTAAAGAACTCTTGAATAGCTATTATAAGGCTTTCCGTGACGTGGATGTTACTGATGTCCCTGAGATAACGGAAAAACATTAGAAGCATGCACCGTCCTTGATAACTGGCGTATGCTCACACTGACCCCAATTAAACCCAACCTGACGAACTGTTTCTACCTCTTCAACGTTGTCCGTTTAAGTAGTGTGTTTCCCTATCAGATTTGCTAAAGGAAAATTGAAAACATAATCATGAAAAACATTAAAAATAAAAAAATTGTTTTTTCCCTCTGTTCTGTGGTCACATTGACACCAATCAGCCAACAAGTTCGTTCGGTAGAAGCATCTGTTTGTTCTTTCACTGTGTTCTCTACAAAAGCATTGCCTTTCTTTTTTCGCGGTATGAATGGCATTAATGTCTCTGTAAGAATGAAGAAATATGAAAAATCGCGCGATAATGGTTTCTTCTTTGTCCCGTATTGATACTAACACCAATCGAAGACGTCCAAGCCAGTGGATTGTTGATTCATTACTCGCTTTGTTTGCACAGAAATACTCGAGTTCTTTCCAAACTGTGCAAATGATGCTGCTGCAGTACACATGCCGTTAATGTCCTTTTGACATGTTTGCTGCTTACGTCAATCTCCAACAAAAAAAATAAAAAAAACTCACTCAACCAATATTTTTAGATTCAATACGAAATAATTAACTAAAGCGCTTAAATGATCAGACGATGAAAGGAATATCGTAAGCAAAATTTGCATCGAAAGCCGGTGAGAACTTTCCAAGTTCCCCAATATATGTTTTACTGTATGTAGACATTTTACCTCCTACGAGCCTATCATTCATATGAAGTATAAAATTTCATACCGAATTTGATTGCATTCTGGTTTTAGTTTAGTTTTGTCTGCGCTTATTGGAAGAGAAAGGAGAAAAAATGTTACCATAAATTTATTATAAATATCCTCGCTATGCCCACATGGAGTTCAAAACACATGTACATGTCTGTAAGTTTACAAACAATCCGAACATTTTTGTTACTTTGTCTACTCTTGCATACGTTATAAAAAAAAAAAAAAAAAAACAGAAAAGAAAAACTCACTGCATCTATCCTGAGTAGTCTGTTGATGTTAATGTTTTAATCATATTTAAATGTAAAGAAAAATCTTAATTCTATCATGCCAGTCAGTAGAGCCTTTTAGAGCAACAACAATGTCTTACTTAAAACACATTTTTCTTTCACATAAGCATTAGCGTAAAGCAGGCCACGAATTTTGCAAACAATTACATTTATATCAAAGAGTATTCTTACGACTACATTTCTCTGCCATGTGCCAGTACATGGCCTACTAATATACTATTTATCTGCTCAATGTTGAAGTATTCGTCTATTAATACAAATGCGACGATTCATTACGGTTGGGTATTGAATTACAAATGTCGGCCAGATTAATGGCCATAAGCGAAATTTATAACTAAGTAACGATTTAGTTCTTTGATCCATGCAATGATCTACAAATAATATTGGGAAGAGGAAAGTGTGTTAAACCACACGTTTAACAGAACTTTTGTAAAAAACCCGTACGCCTATGTTCTGCTCTATGTCTAGATAATCAAATAAAGTGATGGGTGGCACGTCGTAAATAATGAATCATGAACGAAGCATAGACAATAATTGTTCCTATTAGATTTCGGAATACAAATTTTGTTTACGAGTTACATGGTCGGCTCACAGGGAAAAACTTGTTAAGTACTTGTGGCTGAACACAAGTAGCTCTGCACTTTTCAACAATCGATCGCAAAGCAAACTCATCGTGTCCCTTAAACGAGCCAAAATGCTTGTTGTGTATACATTTATCAAATCGATAGGTGGTGACAAAGAATTTTAGAGAAAATTCAAATTAAAACCTCATCGTCTCCACTTCGCTGTTGATGTACTCAGTGAGTTTTCTCTCCTTCCCTTGTAGCAGGATTCTTACGAATCCTTGTTATGATCAAGAGAGGGGCGTTACAGTTTGTCGTTTAGCATGTAATTCCGGCTTATGAAAATGATATATTTTCAAGTGGTAATTAAAACCAAACTTGCTTTGAGAGCAACGAAGGAACCTACGGGAAATTTTCTCTGACTAAAAGCGCTTGTAGCAAATTATTGCAAATATTCTGAATGGGTGATGTTAAGATTAACAACGTGAAGGATCCAGAAGGCTCCAAAAATGTGGAGGAAATCGCATCAAAGCTTTAAAGAAGTAAAAAAACTATTAAACTTATTACATATGTTGACTGACAGGAAGAAGATGGATAGATAGATAGATAGATAGATAGATAGATAGGACGGAAAGAATATACATTACGTTCGAGAAGATAAGCAATATTTCTCCCACGCGAAAGAATGAATATCTTGCTGTGATTACGTTATGTGAAGTGGCTGTTTTACAACAGCTGTACCCTACACCAGTTTTGGTGCAAAGGAATGCGGAGCTTGGGCAGATGCATGAAACATCCAGACGAACTTAGGGTACACCCACTTTTCATTATATCGGTCGATTCAGAATCACTTTGTGCGTCGATCTAACCTTGTCTGTCGGTCTTCTTTTCTTTCGTTCAACGTACAAGCCGCAACCGTTACGAAATGTTGATGAAGTTTGGTACACAGAGAACTTTTGGCTTAAGAATGAACGCAATTGAAAGATGTTGGGATCGGACTGCTTTTTCGACCACCTTTGATATAACGCCTTACTTTGAAAAGTCGTTATATGAATAACTATAATAACAGAAGTGGTGCAGAATATTTAGTAGTGAGCCGTGTCCGTCTATATTGTTTTCCTCTTGTTTTTCTCTACTTCTCACATGCAAAAAGCTACCTACGTGGCTATGTGCTACCTAACAGACAACTGACTGACCTCAGTACTAATGCTTTTCAATTGAAGCCCTATATGTGACGAAATTAGCAATGACGCACACTGACAAAACGTCTATTGAATGCAAAAAGTTATAAAAAAGGACAATAAAGAAAAATCTTCAGTTAAATGAAGCTTGTCATCCTGCTTAAAAATGAATAACGGCTTCAATGTATAAATCCTTCGATCATTTCGAAGAGATATTTTATCATATCTATCGTCTTCGTTAGAAATTCAATCTTCGGGCTACTTTCGTTTACTTTCTTCTTAGATACGGAACAATGTAACGGATGATTTTAAAGACATCATCGCATGGCTTAATTCTTCTATTCTCTGAAGAGGTTAGGTAGCGTCCTTTGCGAGGATTCCGGCATTTTGTTGAATGTCTTGAATAATGTGTTCTTTCTACGATACGCACCACTTCAAGGAAATATATTAGAAATGTAAACAATTTTCCTAAACATGATCATGTCAGCTGGTCGCTCGAAATAATTCTTACAACGGCCTGCTGTGGCATAGTTCGGTAGATAAGAGTTACGACTGCAAAGTTGCGTTTCGAGGGTGTGGTTTGATCATGCTTGGTGGTAGCTATAGTGAGGCTTCGGTTGGTAAATGTCCAAGTCTTACTATTTGGGGCCTCATCTTTCCAATTCGCTTAAAACGATATCTTCGGAGCGGTTTGTTGATTATTAAGAATAGCCAGAAATCAAAGGGAATTAAGTCAGACAAATAGGGCGGTTGCACAACGAGTGAGTCTCCTTGAAGAACTAACCAACCAGCTGAAATGATGCGAATAGTTTCTCGCATAAGATTGAATGAAACTCATAATGCAACAGATGGTAATAATCGAAAAAAAAAAACGTAATCTTACGTCTTTTTAATTACATAAGTTATCCCTGGGTAGTTATACCATACATTCTACGATGATTTGTAGAACAAATCAAAGAGAAGGGTAGATATTGTTAACTAGGTCTAAACACCTTACTGGGCTTAAAAATGGCAACGAAGTGTCCAAAGAAGTAAAAACATTTTACGCTGTTTGAAACGTTTTAAGACTTGAGATAGTAAGTATCAGTGGAAGGGCCCCTTATAATGTAACATTCTTCCGATTCTCGATCTGATAAACAGCATGGTTGTGGCTTCGAAAATCCTGCAAGAGAAAGAGAGAGCTGCATAGCTGCAATCATTAAATGAGTACAATAGTCTTGCATTCTAGAAAACCCACCAAGAACAGGTATACGGAAGAGGTAATCAAGGTGATGTGCTTGCAGCTGAAATGTTTTCAAAGGCACTGCCTTTAAGGAAAGTTTTTGAGTTTCGTTGCTGATTGAAAGAACAGGCTTAGTGAGAGTTATATGTAACGACTTATAAGCACAATTCTTATCTACTAACTGTCATAGAAGCAAGCTTAGTGAGAATCTATCCTTAACCGCTAGAACAAAGCGAGTGTTGCAAGCAAGCCGCTCATCCAAAGAAATGATTGAAATTCAAATCAACTATTATTTGCTATTGAAGAGCAATAAACTAAAATATATTGATTACGTACGTTATTCGACCGTAGGCAGACTTTTTCAAGCCATTGTTTTCAGACTTTAGCGAAATATATATATTAACGAGAAATATACATATATATATATGTCGTTCTTTCTGCCTCCCATAAGTTTGCCTTTATACACAAGTTTCAATGCATTTTTTTTTTCTTTTGGATAAATATTAACAAAAAATAAATAAACACTTATTGTATGTAAACAGCAACGAAGAAAAATAAAAAAGAAGAAAAAAAAAAGAGAGGAAAAAAGGTGTCATAAAGTGCAAAAACAATGTATGGTAACTTGATAGCTGCAGTAATGTTGCACGTACATGCATACGGGGACACATTGTCATGATATTAAAGCGCACATAAAAAACTTACAGGATGTGGGCTCGTAACTCATAGTATTTCACTGGGCATGCGTAACTTTCAATAAACAATTTTTTCCTTTTTTTTCTTATTATTATCGTTGTTGACTTTTTTCTATAGCTTTGTACTTTTTTTTTTACATAAGCCGCGTTGTTACGTTTTTCTTTTATGTAAACTAAACAACACAATGCGGGTGCAAGGCAAAAACCCAGTTTCAATTTCAGTTTCATAAAAAGAAAAAAAGAAATAAAGCAACACTCAGCACAACTTCGCTATATATACGGGATCGATAAGGCATTTTTTACTAAACTCTGACCGAAAAAAAATTGAAAGAAAAAACACTTTTCGAATGCTTAACGTATTTATGTGTGTTTTATGTATACTTGATGGTTGACTACTTGTGGTTAACAAAATTTACTGTAATGGTTACATTTGGCTCCTGTCGTCGAAGCATTGGCAAAAGCATAAGCAAAATGTTTATCTGTATATATTTACATATATTTCTAAGCTAAACTTACATTCTGATGTTAAGAAAAATGCGACGACAGAGGAGAGTTTTTTTCTACCATCACAGAGTACAGTATAGTAAGTGTTAGCAAAACATATAATCATAGTTGTGCACTCATATGGGTCATTGGTTGGCCTTGGTTAGCCTCTTTCCAAGAACTTGGAAAAAAAGGAATCCGAGTTTACAGGAAATAAAAGGGAACCTCTCTTACACCTAAAGTGTCTAAATATAGCGCTTAACGTATACGCGCCTGTAGAATACGCGTGAAAATTTTATGTTTTTGTATCTGTTGTAGCGAGAAAAAAACAGTCTATGTTCTGCTGTAGGCTTGTTCTTTGGCCCATTTTCAATGCCATTCTGCGTACAAGATCTTTCATTATCTTTATATCAAATTTGAAGCTGATTTGAAGCTCAATTTAAGGGAACGATGATAAGTTTGAGGTTAGTTAGCAAAAACATTCCTTTAACTATCCTTTAACCTATATCTTAGGGTCTGAGCTGGGGTCCCTCGCGCTCATTAGCATCTTACGAACGTAGACTCAAGCTAATTTAGGGTAATCTTGCTAGGAAGGCGTGGATGCGTGTTAACGACTAACTTTGTGTGTGATCTGCTGAACGGAAGAATGGACGCCGCAGTCTTATTATGTGAAATTGACAATGTATCCTACCTCGTAACCCGACAATTTCATTCAATTAAATTTAATCACTGTAGACTCAATTAACAGCTATTTAACCCTTTTCGGGCTCTCTGTGGCAATTTTAATCACGTTTATCCCTTCAATTTTTATTTGATTCTAAGATTCTATTCTTCTTGAAGTCAAAGAATGCTTGTCTCGACATCTTTAACTCCCAAATAAAGGGCGGGCAAATCTTTTTTTGTTATAGGTGAATACTATGGTGAAACAAGTATAGTATTTCATAGCCTCTCCCATGTGTACTTTATACGTAGATATGGCGTCTTATGCTTGTGTATAATAATCATAGTTGTTCTGATGTCTTTACATCCCTCTTTAGCATGGTATCTAATTCCCCTAATATGACTATAGTCCACATATAACTATAACTTTATTACCAATATTCTATATTAATAACAGAGCTCTGTAAAGTTCCGAGCACTGCTCCGTTAAATAGTTAGAGTTGCATGAATACTGAAAAACACTACAAAGACTCAATGAAATAAATGAAATGAAATAAAATAGTTCGTCCGAGAGCGCCGTTTAGTAAATGCTTGAAAATCGAAAATTGGCGAACTGGAAAATGCCTATCTTCGCATACATCAGGCGATTCTACATAAAAAATACCTTTCAAACAAGTTAAGCAAATGTTTTATTTCCTATTTAAAATAATTTTGAAAAGCTACTCGTAGCGCAAAGCGCTTATGGGAAGATAGTCAAGACTGAATATGTCCCGTAGTTTCACCAAATCTATATTAAAAAAAACCATTCAAACGAGTTAAACAAATTCAAATGTTTGGAGACTTTGAAAAATGTCTTGAAATTCGCTATCATTCTGTCGGTGATCAGTCATTACCACTCAAGATAGGTTCTCTATACGTGTATGTGTTTTTTTTCTTCAAATTTTTGTCCAATCTAAAGCTATAATGTCATAGTTAATCTCTTCAGGGACGATGTTTTTTTGACAATATTTTCATATCTCTAATTATATACGTAAATGCATTCATAAATGCAGCAAATTTGGTAAGATTTGCAATTTTCGTATTGACAGATGTTGTAGTGAATAATTTATTAAAAAATTTTTGTTCTTTGCATTAACGACAGTAATAAAAATTAAAAAACACAGTAAATGTCTGTATATGAGGCCAAGGGGTTTAACATATAACCTTAGGTTTTGCTAAATTCACTTGCAGCTTCTTTGTTATATCTTATTGCGTAACGGATCTAGCGAGAAGACATTACGAATACAAGTGTTTTATAACGTCTCTGAAACTTTCTTGTACGGGTTGCTAGTTTCGGAGCGAAGTAAAAAAAAAGAAAACTGAAAACACTGTAGCTACACAGCTTCGTGAATACAATTAGACTATTCAGTCTACGTAACGACTTTTCGGGAGAAGGCGTTACACGGAAAGTACGGCTCGGTCGACTTCATTTTTAATAGCTTCCGTACTTGGGTCGAAGCACTTTGGCGTAGCATATTTGATCAAAACATTGCAAAAACTGCGACCTGTATGTTGAACACAAAAATATTTGATGGACAGACGGACAGACAAGCAATCCTGAATTAATTAATAACAAAAGGGGCTACGTCCAGTTCTTCTGGGTATTGTATACATTCACACAAACTTCATATACACTTGTTCTACAAGGGGTGTAGGATATAATAAAAGTCAGAAAAGCATTTACTTCGAACAATCGTTGTTGTTTAAATAAAGAAGCTTAAGGCATAGACAATTATTTCAAATCTTCCAGAACACATCAGGGATACCAGACGTCTTAAAATTCTACGTACGTACTGCAATCCTTCACCAAATTGACTGCGAACACCGATTAGGGAAAGACAGCTACAGCAGTTCATCTCCCTCATTCAAACCCCTACTTGTATATTGCGAAGCAAACAGCCTGCTCTTAGTCTTAGACCTTTTTATTAATTCCTATAAAATCTTTAAGTAGTCGGAGGTAGTGACATAATTAATATTTTACGCATGATTTCTTCGTAAGTGACGTGCTACCCACTCATACTATAAAGATTACACTTCGAAAGGCACAATTAACGTTTTGTCATACCAAAGATGGTAAGAAAGTCTGCATAATTAAGATTTTCTCATATAGCCTGAAGTTTTTTGGAGTCCCATTTCATTTTCATAGTTTTCGCTTACAAAAGTTTTCCAACAATTTGTTATTCAGGGAGAGAGAGAGAGAGAGAGAGAGAGAGAGAGAGAGAGAGAGAGAGAGATAGAGTTAATTGTATTAGCTGTTATATGGACTCATATAATAAACATAAATGTATAGAAACTACGCGCACGTATGATGATATGATGATGAACGCTCGTTTTCCACCTTTACAATATGAGTTCAACAGAAATTATTTGGTGAAATTATATGTTTTGAATGCAAATTATATTTCAAAATTAAAAAAATACAGAAAACAAAACACGTTTAACATACACCCATCCCTCAATTTGCATGATATAAACCATTATAACTGTGTAAAAAAAAAAAAAGAAGAGAAGTAATGAGCCTTTTTCCATTTAAATTAAATAAATAATTTTGTATTTTTTTTTTCTAGGCTTGAATTCAAAATATTGCAATTAGTTAAGCAACAACTCTGAGAAATGCTCACGAATTCTCTTTTATTAGCCAGTATAAAAGAGTTATATAAGTTCAGAAAAAACTAGTGGCAAAGGCAAATTAAGTTCGTGCGTTTATATGCAGCACCCGGAAGGAGTTGCAATATATTAGCATTTTGTTATAGCAATCAGAGCCGATTTAAGTATGTTTGTCCGACTGTCCATCTGATGACCATTCATGCATTTTTATTTCATCCTACTGGTTTCTAAGATATTCAGACAAAATTTAACAGGTTTTGATCTAAGAACCAAATATTGTTGAAAGCGAACTGATTTCGACCATTTTTAAGACTAAGCCCTTAGCCACTTTAATGGCAGGTTTAGTAAGTTTTGTTGTATGAAAGAAGTTTGTGGTTTTTAATATTTCTCGGCAAAAATTAATGGAGAGGAGTCTTTTGACATACTAAACGGTTGCGGAAAATATAGATCTAATGGGACCATTTTTGTTGGACATCTACTCGTAGAAGCGTGACTAGCCTTTACTAGGTCATAAAATTTCATTTTTAGTGTTTTACGCAAAAAGGGTGAACCCCAAACAAATTTCGAATGGTAAATTTGGATAACCTAGATGTACCTTTGGGATCCCATCCCATAGAAAAGTTATTGAGATGAGATATAAGCCTTTACCTGTGAACAAGGTTTAATATTTGATGTTCCATGACGGCAATGGGTGAAAAATAAAAAATTTCTTAATTTAACCGAATTTAAGCAACTTTGGCTCAAGTATTGGACTCCCGCTCCATGTAAGGACTTTCATAGGAAGTAAGCTTCGAAATAATTTTTTATATTTTGTGAACAAAATCAATGCAGACTTATATTCAGTAAAGTGGTGTACGATAATTGACAGTCGGCCTTATCCGATTCTAACGTTTGAATTCTTTTATTGGCCGGTTCTCTGAGAAGGAGAATGTAAAGTTGTGCGAAAAATTAACATTTTGATTACAAGTAGAGTAATAAACAAGCAATTCAAACTTAACAGCACCAATCAAACAACAGCCATAAGACCTTGCAGTATACAGGTAATAAGTTGCGGTAATAAATATGTTTAAAATGCATGCGTGAACGTACCTTTCCGCTACTTTTATAGTTGTTGAACAGATTTTACAATGGTTGATACATGCTTATGGCTTTGGGCATTAGATTTAATAAGAAAACAATCGTCTTATAGTCTTTTCTTTAACTTAATCCTTATCCGACTTCACAAGATCGGAAAATATATATATGGAGGAAATAACGCCAAAATTTTAAGGTAATGATTATAGTTGAAGTTGAGAAGTGTATAAGTCTACACTTCGCTTTCATATATTTTCATGATAACATGCCAAAGACTTCACGGTGTGTCCATGCAAAAGAATATTTTTGATCGGAGTTCTTGGAAGAGGGCCTAGAACATTGGTGGGCCAAATTCAGCAACAATAATCTTTGGCTTTTAGACCTTATCACTATTTACTTACTTTCGTCATAGGAACTAAACATAAGACACATCAAGACTTATTTTTCATTACACCCGTTATGTACAAAAAAAATAGAGCTACGTAGTCCAAATTCTGTAGAGTTTCCTATGTCAAGTTATTATTATGAACCAACTTTTACTGAGAAATATTAAAAATTAGATCTTTTTATCATCAATCTTTATATAATAAACACATACACGTCGCGGATCGATCAAAGTTTACTCGAACCAGTCTCGCGTTCTCCTTTCTGTGGTGTCTACCTACAACTTGTATTAGCGAGTTCCCGGTTAAGCAATTTTCTAATGATCGCATCGTAAGGTGAGAACCAAGTGATCGGTGTAATTTCAACTTGGTTTATACGAACATCTAAATGAGGTTTAAAATTATGGAAAACTAAATTTCATGTCAATAACAGTCAGGTGAATATACTTACGTTTCATTTTTATGGCAATTTTCTTGTATTCCATTGTCGTCATTAGCGATATTATTTTTATTTTCTTCTTTAAATCTGAAATTAATATCATGTGGATCTTTAAATGGTTTAACGTTACGCGGTAAACTACGGTTGCGTAAACTTAGGTTTAAAAATTCCAAGTCATTGACATTCAATTTAAAATTTTGCGTTGGGCACGTTTTTCTAACTGAATTCGTTTGAAATCGTTTTGGTGGCAATGCGGGTTTCTCTTCCTGGTCCTGGTCAGCGGAAATTGTTGATTGTAGTTCGGAATTAACCTCAGTTTCATTATAATGAAGATTAAAATATTTAGTTACATGGTCAGCGAGACTAGGGTTTGGATGATTTGTTTGAGAACCGCGCACTAAGTCATCTAAGTGGTCTTCATCAATACCGAAGAGAAAGGGATCATCGAGTAGGGTATGTTTAGCATTCTGCTTAATGGCTTCTGGTTCACAATCGTTTGCGAGCTGTTGCTGTTCTTGTTGTTGTTGTTGTTGTTGTTGTTGTTGTTGTTGTTGCCGATGCTGCTGATGGTTGATGTTAAAATTTTTTAACATTTGGTGCAATTGTTTCGAAGTTTTCTTTTGCTTTTCGGTTTCAGCGTCCTTGCGATGTCCTCGCAATGATCGTAAAAGTCTTTTGCTTTTTCGCAAAGCATTCCCCACTTCAAGTTTTGTCGGTTCACTTAAGGTCTCACATTTCAAAGGAAATAAAGTAACTGAAGTTGGTGGCTGCTGCTGCTGCTGTTGTTGTTGTTGTTCTTTGGTGCTTACAGCATTAATATTTTCATGTAGTGTCGCCATCTTATCGCCAACTGAATCTTGGGTTTCATCGTCTAATTGTGTTTCGATAAAATCGACAGCAACCGCATCATATTCGGACTCGATGGCCTCGATGTTGTTACTGTCATTTTCATTATTTAAAGCACTTGTTGCTAATGATGACCTTGTTGTTGTTGTTATTGTTGTTGTTGTTGCCGCTGCTGCTGCAATTTCTTGCTTTGCCGCCGCTGATAATGCCAATCTTTGAGCCGCTGCTTTACTATAAACTTGTCGATAATATTTCTGCTGATCGCCATACAAAAAGCAAACACGCCACCATTGTTTGCATGCCAGCAAATTGGCGGTACGTGGTGGTAGTACCACGGGCTCAATTGATGATGACATGCTCTCCATATTGTTGTAGTTATTTCTTGTGTCTTTAATATGTTTTCTTTTTTTTCTTATTGTTATTCGTTTTTTTTTTTTTTGTTTTTTTTTTTATTACTTTAGTTAGTGTTGTTTTTGCTTTATGTGGCGTTATTGTTTTATTATACCTACCTATAATATACCCTTTTCGCTGCAAACGAAATCAGAAATCAACAGCAGTTGTTATTAGCGTTGCTAAGTTTCTTGTTCGACTTTACTTTGTTATAGAAGTTGTTCTGTTCTTTCTGTTGTGCTGGTTGTGCTGTTTGTTTAAATTTGTGTTGTAATTATTTTCAATTTGTTTTCTCTTCTCTCTCTCTCTTGGCTTTGCTTTGCAATTCCTATTTTATTTCTACTTATTTTTTCGCCCCTTTTTTTGCTTTTTCTTAATAGGACAAACTAATAAGTTTTATGATTCCATGACATGATATCTTCAGGTTTTTTGTCTACCCTTGAAGAGCGAGAGAGAGAGAGAGAGAGGTAAAGTTACATTTGCACTCCATAATTTACTTTGCCTTCTGTTTTCTTCTTTTCCTCTTTTCCTCTTTACATTTTATGTCGATGCAAATTGTTTGTGGCTCTTGCTTTGGGTTTATTTAAAAGAATTTAAATCAATTTTAGGTCTTTTCAGTGACTTCTTTATCGCACAGAGACGCTTGCAATACAAAACTCAACATAGATTTAGTGCCAGTCCTTTGTTTTTATTGATTTTCAAATTAAAATTATTTTTGACTTGGAAATTATTGATCATAAGATGAAGATTGTCTTAGCCTGGCCAGGTAAGACAGGTTAAGGCATAAGATGTAATTTCCAAAATCTTCTTCATATCGTGCCGGGAAGGAAAACCCGTTCAAAACAAGCCAAGAATCAGTTATAGTATTTTCAACTACGATTCCCAAGCTCTACATAATAAGTGCAACGATTACTTTACACTCAAATCTCAATTCAACAAGAGGGCCCAAGGTGTATGAAATAACTTTTCTAAATGGTGCAATTCGTGCTGGGAAGGAAAAATCGCTAGTGCGAAGATTGCCTTACTCTCGACAGATGCTGATTCAATAGAATGGATTAAGGCTTACGGGGCACTTTGTATAAGTAGAAAAAGTCGCGCTAAAAAGGAAAAGTGATTAGAAATATCAGAAATTGCTGTACCAATGTGGGTCTGGAACTCAAACTCTTTAGAAATAATACCAAGACTGTCTGTATTTTGAACATATCCTATCAGTAAAAGCGGCGCTAAAAACGAAAGGTCAGCGTGCCTCAGCAAATGGTTTGTGGAGTTTACCAGCTCATAGTGCACCGCTGCTGGGTTTACTAAATGGCGTATGATCTTGGCGTTAATATTTAGTATTAAGCCTCAATCTCACAGAAATATCTTCTATCACTTCAACTGATACGATTTTTCTGAAGCGGTTCAGAATCTTCAACGGCTCCGAATCACAACATTTACAACTCATGTATTGTTGCGTTGGATATGAAAAGCAACTAATACTGCCTTCCGCTCTTAGGAAACGAAAGCTCAAGTTAATGCGACAGTTCTTCAAAAAGTTTTTGGGATAACGATATTACGTTACGATTAGATAGCATTAGTTGGACAGACCAGTTTGTAATCGGGATCAATGAATTATATTTTCACATATATTTGTTGCACATGCATGTGAATGCATATATAAATGTATTCAATATCAAAGAATCGTTCATTTTTATTTTTATTACGCTTACTTGCATCTATACATTCATATGTGCATACATATATATATGCGAACGAATATATGTATGTGTGCATATAAATCAAATGTCAATGTGTAAAAAGAATCAGAGTGAAACTCATTTCCAATACTTGATAGACAAGATCGATTCTCCGATTCTCCTTACACCTCGTGCACATGCACACACACAAACACACACACACACGAGCACACACAATAAAAGAAAATATTTAGTAAATCCAATGATTTTGATGCGTATTTTACGCTTGATAGAAATCACGTTTCGCTACACGTAAAGAAAAAGTAATGAAAGAATGGTTGTGTGCTTCGGCACACACAATAGTACCATTATTTCAATAAAGACGATATATTTATAAGAGGCTAATGAAAAAAAAAAAAACAAAAAAGGAAAAAGGAAAAAGCATTGTTTAGCGTAGCCACAATGAAATTACATTCTACTCAGCATTGACGGTATAGATTGAATTGGTCGGCTTGGTTAGTTACAATAAATAGATGGAAGCCAAGAGGACTATAATGACGATCATGATGATAACGATCATGATGATGATGATGATGATGATAATATTGCTGGGGATGATGACGATGATGATGAGGATAGCGATGTATCACAAAATACATAATAAAGATCACTATTAATGATTGTATCGCATGGCAAGAGAGCGTAAGTACATTATTTTGATTTTGATTGCGCTATCGACAAGCATTCTCGATGTGTACAATAATAATAACAAAACGAAATGTAGACGTTTATAAAGTAACAGCCAGAAATAACAATGCAATGCAATATAGAATCCACGCGCGCGCACACACACACACACACACACAACACTTACAAAAAGCACTCTGTCAGATTGGCAGGTACAGGTCGCATGGATCGCACTAACTCAAAATTGTTAAGTTTTGGTTTTTTTCTTTCCATTTCTTCTTCTTTACTAAGCACTATACAGAATACATCATCGTCATCGTAATGATCATCATTATCAGACGCAATACAAAACATTAGGGCCAGTCGTAGTTGTTGTTAAAATCTTAAATAATACAAATGTGTGTGTATATGTGTGTGTATGTGTGATACCCGAACAAATCGCAGTGAAAACAGCTAAAGGCATTAAATACGGAAGTAATCGATATTGAATCGTGCTCTGGCCAAGTTATATTTCTCATGGTGCAACAGTAAGCTGCCCTTGTTCTTGTTGTTAGTGTTGTTGCTGTTGCTGTTGCTGTTGCTGTTGCTTTTGTTTTTATTATATTGCTGTATACAAACACTTAACTTTTGCAGATGGAAGCATTTTTGTGGTATTGGCACGTCGTCAGATTCGATGATAAACTTACGACTACAGGCGTGCGGTTAAAATGCACACAGCATTAAATTTTGCAATTTTAGAAAATTCAGTTAAAATCGAATTTCAATTAATAATTATTGCACACAGTAACTGTGACAGTGTCTTCGACTATATAGCTGGGAATGTAAATTTATTAGGTCGGTTAGTTCAAATGCAGCCTAGAGCTTCTCTCTCAATTTTCACAGTGTATTTAGATTAATTATCGATTACTTAAAGTTGTTTAGGATCGCTTAGACTAGTAAAGAGATCCCAACTCACCTTTTCTTCGACTTTCATTGGAACTGAAATAAGTAAAGGATGCTTTAATATTAATTGCACGGGGAAGCATAGACAGAAAAAACGGAGACAACATGAGCTTTGATCGGTGCAGGTAATAAAACTGACGCCTGTTAAGACTAAGGCTTTCAAAACAGCCAGAGAGCCTGAGATCTCTTTAACTATTTTTAGCTCTGATCGTTAGGAATGGTACGGTCATTGTAATTATCTCTCTCTATCCGCCTATTCATAACTAAGGTGCTCAACGGCCCATAGACAAGGGCATAAACTATTTATACAGCATATATAGCAAATCATGTCATGTATCATATCATGTCTTTTTGACTATCTAGTTGTTCATCTAGTTGTTCATCTAGTTGTTGGTGTACGGCTCTCAAAAGGAGGAACCGGAGTATCGTCGTTGGTTGATTAGCACTTTTAGAAACAGAACTTAAAGGTATCCTAGAGTTTTCTCTAATTGACTATCCATCGGTCCTCTTATTAAAATTACGACTAACGTTTGCCGCACAAGTCTCCGGAGAGTCTTGTTTATTTGGCCATTTATTTGTTCCCCTATTGCAAACATGACTAAAATCGTCAAAACAAGGCAACGAAGATCTTATAAATACTTTATAGGCTTGATCAGGGTAAATAAGAAAGATCTTCTCTAAGAAGATCTTTGTTTACCTACATCTGCATCTTAAGAACGCGATTACGACCTCGAAAGTATGCTTAAAATATTAGATGTAAACTTAATTTCTTTTTTTTCACTCGCACCCAAGAAAGTCGTTATGAAGAGACAACTAGAAAAGATTCGCGACTACCACGTTAGTGTTCGCGGATTCAAATCTCAGTGCCGTCGAGCATAGCTGCGAATGCTTAGTCGGTGAAGGCATAACACCTACTGATTAGCTACGCACTCACTAAGCTTCCGCTACTCCCTACCTCCTTCTCTATTCTGCCTTTTTTCTGATCGTCATGGTGTTACACGTACACATCTTCTGATCAGTTACATCGACTTATAGGGTAAGCAGATCATAAATGTATCTATTCTACGCCCTAGGAAAAGTCAAAGGAAGGAAGCGTATTTGGACAAAGGTATCCCTCCTAGGATTATGTTATAAGGTGTCGCACGTAAAGTGGGTTCACCAAAACTTTACTCTTTTAATTTGCTTATGGCAAAGACATAAATTCTAGGACTAAAGTAGGATAGGCGCTACCAACTAAGACCACCTTCTCTTTGCTTTATGCTTTCAAGAATATCGCAAGACGGCAAGTGGCAATTTTTTCTCTATTACTGGCATTTTTGCCTGCCGGTTTACATGCATTTTTTCAAGCAAGGCTTAGATAGTTCTGGTAATACCCATATGCATACAACAAATAGCAGACTACCATCGGCCACATACAGTAAGCTGGTTTACATGGCTTATTGTGGGCAGTGTGTTTACTGTAAATTAATTGCCGACGTCGTCCCTTTATGTCCCTTTATGTTAATAGGTTTCTCAACATTTAAGCTTGAGAGGTAAAAAGCAAGCAGTTATAGTACTCCAAGGGATGATTGGAAGATCGTTCACTTAACAATGAGTACTAGATTTCAATGCTTGTTCCTGTGTTAAATAATTTTCTGCTTGCGCTTCACATAATGTTCGCATTTGAAGTAAGCGCTAACAGGTCCAAGCTAAAGGCCAATTTTAGATATTCATAGCAAGAGGTTATTGCTCTTTAGACTCACATAGCAATATGGTAAAATTATTTTCCTAAATTTTTTTTTTTCTTGAATTTTAATACCTACATAAACCTGCAGGCGGTTGGGCAACAGTTTGACAACAATCAAAGCGGAAAAATGAATCCCTTCCATAAACCAGAAAGTTCCCAAAAGAGTTATTGATGTGCTAAAGAAAGATGGTGTGGATTGTAAAGGAAAGTCTTCGAGAATTGATTAAGTAACTGATGCATAAGCGTAGCAACTAGCTGTAAGGTGACTTAAGTGCGCATCGCTAAGCTTTACAAATGCACAAAGTGTGGTAAATTAATTTCATTCTAGAATCTCATAAAGAGTGATAAGTAATGTTGTAACATAACAACTGTACTTTTACACTTTATTAGAACTTGTTTCCCGTCTTCGACGTCGCCTTGCAAAATTTCAACTTTAATAAATTTTTCTTTTTTTTTTTCTTTCATTAGTTGTGATGACGATAATTAAGCATTAGCCATAAACTTTATCACATCGCAGCACTAATTAGAAATTCACACAATTCTTGAAATGTTACGAGATATGCGAAATGCTAATAACAACTACTTAAGCCATGCATTTCTTTTGCTCCATTTGTCGTTCCTTAATACACAGCTTTCATTATGTTTCTTGGCATGCGAGTGCACACGCATCATACATATGTACATATATGAAAAATTCATTCCAATTTTATTTGAAATACTTATTGATAAATATTTCCGGTGAAAAGATGAACATGTTGCTGTTTCTTTTATTTATTTATTTTTTTTCAATTTACTAGAAATTGATTAAAGCGCTTAATCGGCAATAAAAGAGTATTTTACTCTTTTACTCTTACCATTCGTTACTATGTACGTATGCGTGTGTACATTATGTCCAGTGACGGACATGAAAATTTTTTTAATATTTCGATATGAAAAAAGTTTTTTTGTTTTGTAAATGTTTGAATAACTTTTTGGATTAACGTTTCAGCTGGAACACATGAGATATTTACGTGTCCATGTAGGATAAACCTCCCTATAACACGGTAGGTGTAGCTTCAATGTTAAACGAATCTGTGGTGCACACATCCTCTTCATCCCAAAACGATTACTTTCCTTGTTAAATTTAAAATAATTTTCTTTAACAGTCAGGCTTAAGATCGTGCAGTGACATGAAAATATGTATAAACATTTATCAACACATAAATTATATTAATGATTGGAGCTACAGCCTAGGAAAATAGCAAACACCTGTCCCATGCTTTTACTGTGGTGTACGAGACTCTTTTAGTATGTAACACGAAGACGATCATAATTTTTCCGCCGTGTTATACGAGTCCGTTTCATACGCATGTGCGTCATAAGAGAACCGGCTGCATTTATAATGTGTGTGAGTTGAAAGGAAATCATCGGAAAATATTAATGTAAGCAAGCATTTGCTGGCATCGAGCCGATAAATTTATTCGGATATGGATAGTTCCGTATAAATTTGCCTTAACATTCATTTCTGAGTTAACCCACAACTTACGACGATTTTCGGAGAAATGTGTTGCCGAACGGGATTATTTCTTCGGCAATCTGCTAACAGATGATAAGACCTACGTCTACTGCATTCAGAATAATCATGTCTACTGGATGCTCTGATTTGGAATGAAGAAAGCATCGCGCCTACTGGCACATTGGAGACGCGATTGATAAATAAATTTTAGACAATGGAATCTTCAGTCAATTAACTTTCGAGAAAACAAACCCTTGCAGGCGCATCTGCCATTTCACTTGTACATAACTTTTCATTTTTTGTAACGTCTATTAAAGTTTTTAAATTTGCCGACACTCGTGAAATACATTACCTTTGCAATCGGTTTGCATTTAGCCACTAAAAGCAGCAAGTGCGCGGTGGTTTTTCTCACCAAAAATATTTATAGCTTCAGTAATAAAAATCAAGAGCAAGCATCTGGTTAAGCCATCTAAATGTGTTTTCTTATAGCCGAGAGTGATCAAGTGTTTTCGCAGTAATTAAAATCAGAAAATGCGGAAAACCAAAAGTAACCGTCAGGCTGATACATCAAAGAACTTCTGCACATAGCCTATGGTGATCACTTGATTCGGGCATATCAAAAGGCCACGATTTCTTACAAAAAGAAGCTCCTGATCAATTCGTAAAACATGTTTGCTTTAGGCAAACTAACTTGAATCATGGCTTTCCAAAGAAGAAGTTCGACAGAAGTGTTGAAATGTTATTAAATAGAAGTTTCTGTAAATAATTTCCGTGCAAACAGATCTTTTAAGAATTGTATATAAAATCTATGCTATTTTAAAAATCCCAATCGAGCAGTGCGCACTCAACCTCAAGATCACTTGGGCAAAACTGTTAAACCACCAAAAGCACACTTAACGCTTAAGGCTGAGTTATGAATCTGAGTGAAGAAAGTCCGGTGGTTGAAGAAGTGCGCCAATCCAAACTATATTCAATGGCGTGTGCGGGCCAACACACGTCTCTGTATCACAGACTGAACACAAGGAAGCAAGACGGATAGACGGACAGACAATCTTAAATCGATTCAGAAAGTGCTCCTGAAGCGATAGTATTCAAAACGTGAGTTTGGTCTCTCTCAAGTCTTTCTGGATGTTGCATATATCCGCCCAATCTCAATATAAATAAAGCGACAATATAAATAAAGCGACAAGTTGTGTAGAGTGTAATAATAAACGAAGTTTGACGCAAAAATTTTAAGTTTGGATGCATAGATTAAGTTTCCAATGGAATCTATAACGGCATTCAAATAAATAGTCTTTAGATTCAATTAGAAATTGTTTAATGTTTCATGAGGAGATCAACTAAAACTGAAGCCATTGGATTATGATGAACGTCTCTGCATGAGTAAGAGTGAGAGACAGCATTATGTTATTCAAACAGTAAAAAGGAAAAAAAAAAAAACCAATAGAATTGAAAATTAAACTTAAACTAGAATAGCAAACATCGTTAGAATGAAAAGAGCGGCAAAGCACAAGCGTATAAAGTATGCTTTATATTAGAATTGCGCACATGCGTGACAACTTCCAATTGTGAAAAGAAGAAGAATGAAACACGTTGCTTCGAACGTAACCCATACCATAAGAAACTTTCTTGAATCGCAAAATCGCAGCAAACACAAACCTATATCACCATTTAATTGCTTTATTATATGTTTTGCAATACCGTATATGTTCATCTGCATCTAAGTCTGTTCGTATTCTCTTTTTTAGCAGATGTTTCTGCATGTACAAGCCATGAAAAGCAAATAAAAATCCTTGACTCTAAGATAAGAAATGCGAAAATTTGAAAATCTTGATTCAAAACGAACGCTTTAATACCTTCAGGTGAGAAGAAAGAAAGAAATTTGGCTAACGTGCTATCGGTTCGCATTCGAAAAAGCTCTAGAAAAAATGGAAATTCTTAAGTAATTCTTTGAATTTGTTTGCATTCTATATATACTTGTGGCAGGAGATGTTCTGTGTTCGTCACAAAACTTTCGTACGAACTCTGAAATATTCTCCGAGATAATCTTCCCTTTCCACTGCTTATCTTAGAACAAAAAACTATTTGTATTCAGTTTGGACTGGCGTCCATTTCTTTACATATATATATATATATATATATCATACTTGACCAGTCAATGCAGGAATGTCCCTTATGTAGGTAAGTGCACGATGGAGGACAGAAAGAATTATAGATAGATGTAGCAAAGCGAACAGAGCTCGTAGTATGTGCGGACCTTGCTCTATAATCGACGACTACTACGACTATCTCCTTTAAGTTGTGTACAATAGCTGGTTACAAGATTGAGCAAAGGACTTCCGGACATCATAACTGTACAAATTGGAGGCTTCATTAAGTATTTCACTTGACTTATTTTCTTTTTCTGCAGCTGTGCTCTGTCTTAGCAAATTTCCAAACTTAGCTTGGCGAGGGAAATAATTTTTATTTTACTTTGAGGCGGCAAATGAGGCTTACGCACATAAATAGCAGACAAATATATCTGGCTGTTCCTCCTTATTAAAGCCATGGCAATCATGAGAGCTTCTGCTATCTATTTCTATGATCTGCAAATCTTTCGCAAATCCAATAGGGTTATAGGAGTGATAAGATATGGGATTTCAGTCCATTACGGTATTGAATCTACTCCTAGTATACATGTGCATATATGTAGGAAGGGTAGGAAGAGCAAATCGAAATTTCACAAAAATGTTTTGAAATTGAACTTTTGTGCTCCACCACTCGGGCGGTACTTCTAAAAAACAAAGATGACTTTTCTTGTTCTTGGCTTCTCTTTAGATTTAATTAAAGCACATTTAAGGCATCGCAAATGATCATCGATCGAAGTAATCGTAGGTAGGTTTATAATTTTTGAAATACACCTGGAGTTTATTCCTTCTCTCATTTCTTCTTAATTTAACCTTAAAGAAATAGTTAAAGAAAAAACAAAAATAAAAAAAATGTTAACTAAAAAAGTATAAAATCACTTGCAAATCGTTGCCTTAGGGTAGGAAAGTATAAAACTACTGTTAATTTTCTAATAACTTAGGAAAAAATTGGAAATTTACCATGAAATCACAGATGAACAGTCAGTCGGTTGCGTTTTTTTTCTCTTCTTGATTTCTTTCAATCATTTATTCATGCTATCAGCCAGAGAGGAAAACAATTGCATGAGTGCTGGCAATCAATTCGAAAGCATTTCTTTGTTATTGAAAAATCTACGCTTCGCCTTAAGTTGGAAAATTAATCAGTGAAGCATGTTCCACTTTTCCCGCAGAAAGAGAAAAACAGAGAGAGAGAGAGAGAGAGAGTGGGATAGAGAGACGTTACGCGCGGCAGTTCTTGCCATATTTAATGAGAGGGAAGAGAATATTTTACTTACACAAGTAATTGTACCGTAATTTGTTTTTTACCTTTCTATTATTATTTATTATTTCTTTCTTTGAAACGATTATCATTTAAATAATTCAAATACTTCATTAACTTTAATCCTATTGTTGCACGACAAATTTAGGGCACATATTTAGGGCACAATGTGCTTTGAGTTGAAATAAAAATGCAATTAAATGCCGTTTGCCACTTTTTAATTAAAGACAGCGGAGTTCGCGAGTAAAAAGCAAAACGAATCGCATTTATTTTGCAGAAAAACAACTCCGCTACTTATCTTTGTCAAAGCAGCCTTCAAAGAAAAGAAAATATTCATTTAATGATCGAAGTAATAACAAATTGAATTTATTGCAAGCGGACAATTTCCTTAAGATTTTAAATATATTTTTTTTCTTTTTTACGATTTACGTTAACGTTTGCCGAAAGATTGTCATAAAGTTTAGAAGTTTGTTGCTTAGCGAAGGCACCCAACACATATGCACTCGTATGCAAAATGCCAGCTTCGCAATTTCTTTTTTTACTTATCTTTTTAAAATAATTTACCAACAAGTAATAAAACTTGAATTGGAATAGAAATGCTTTCGACTCAAACACTATTCAAATACGCTTTCATATGCTAGTAACACCGTCGACTTGTCTCCTTTCTTTTAAGACTCTTCTATGTGCACACATTGCCGGTGATAAAGTCTACAGTTAATAATCGTAGTAATAAAAATATGTAATCGTCTTGTGTATTTGGTTGACATATTCATGATACGTTTACGTTACGCGACGCGCAGATATATACGTATTTTAAATATTTTGAGCTGGAAAGCTAAAGTTAAGTTGTTCGAAATGTTTATGAGTGGAATTTCATGCTTTAATGTCGATTGCGTTGAGAGGGCATACATGTGTGTATGTGTGTATATGTGTGCATATCAGTACAATAAATTAGAAACTTTATATATAGTTGGGTAAGTAATAAGAAGACTTCTGATAATTCAATTATTAAATTTTATTGCTTTATCAGTGGCGGTGAAACGTTACAAAAAGAAATCTCCCTACAGTGTATTTCCTCCTATTATGTGTGTATTATGTGTGAAAAACACTTTAGCATCGAAATAAATATTTGAATAAATAGTTAAAAGCGCGACTAAAACCGTTAAGAGCAGCACGCAGCTTTTCTTGTTACGCTTTCAATTCGAAGGTATATAAAATATGTGCATGTGTGTGTGTATATAAGGCATGTGCATCTCACATGCTTAATATGGGTTACATTGTAAATTTGCCATGTCTCCCTCCTCCTCTCACTCGCCCCCTCATTCGCTCTTTTTCATTTCTATTCCAGCTAAAAAATAAAATGTCATAAAAATAGTTTTCATTTATCAGAACCAAACCACTGATTGCTTTGGTTTCACCTTTCGTTTCATTTCATGTTTTAATCTCATTTGCTTCGTTCGCCCTCCCATTTCAAGATAGTAAGCATTGCGATTCGTCATGTGCTAGTTTATTGAGATGTCATCATACACATACAGCCACGAAGGTATAAAAAGCACTTGAAATCCAAGGATTAAACATTTTCTAGTCAAAAATTGACTTTAAACTCTAGACATCTATCTGCCATTCACTCTAAGATAATCAAATCTATTTACTTAATACATGTTGGGAGTCAACGATGGGTTGACAGCGATCTGAAAAGGTGAAATCTCGCATTAACGATCATCACTCAGTCAAAGTAGTTGGCCTTTACAAGCCAATAGGTCACGTTAGTGGATTATGTCGGCCAAAGTCAATGCTTTGTTCTGGTCACACATTTTTGCTTGAAAGTACTGTAGTTGTTCATTTAGGTATGGCTAGTTTGCCTTAAGCACTAACATTAAGGGAGATGGGACATCGTGTTCGAAGTCCAAACAATCGCAAAGCGCCAAGTCAGTGTTGGCTAATTCCAATCTCAGTGCGGTACAGTTTATATTGCGCGCAGCCATAGCGAGCGCTCAGGCAGTAAACGCATAACACTTATCGATTGGGTCCACTCCTTATTTCTTTCTTTACCTTTCCACACTTCGTGAACGTCACACTGCGTTGCTCACATATGAAGCACCCCCTGAGTCGTTAGTGGTATTTATTTAAAAAAAAAAAAAAAAATCAGCTGACTTCAAATGCGATTGAGATTAAGAAACAAGATGAGTGACTTGGGCAAGGTTTGCTGACACTGGTGTGAAACCCGCAAAAATCTGTCTCTGACAATGCCATCAGAATCCGTGCCGGAGTGAATAACGCCATCACAAAAATGTACCCATGAACTAAAAATTAAATTGGAAACGCTGGAACCGTGATGAGAGAGAGCATAAAGTATAAGTGATTTGAATTTATTATAATTGTTATTGAGTTCCACTTGTTAATTAAAACAGAACCTTCTCAATGAAGTTCGGACTTAAAACTAATTATAATGACTTCACTGAATCGTTAATATTTCATAAAATAGATTTAACTTAACATTTTGAAAGGAAAGACTTGTGTATTGGCGGCGAGAGCAGACCAGCGTGTTAACGCCAGCAGAATTTTTATGACATAGGAAAAAGTGAATCAACCTAAGCTAACCTATGGCCAACAGAATTAGAATTTGTGTAGTTATAGATGAGTTTGCCGCGTAATTCCGTTATAAACTCCTAAGAAAACTGACGCAAGTATTGCATAATCGCCCTTTAACAGCTAAAAAATACTTTAAAGAGACCTTTCATCACTGTACCTATGTCATCTCCTCACATTTTCATTTCTAAGATTAAGACTTGAGATGCTCAAAGGTTTCTCAGCCCGTGTTATAGTCTAACTCTTGCTTGCCTATAGTGCGCGGCTCGGAAAGTAATTTCGTTTTTTCCGTGTTCATTATACTTTTTCACAGTCAAGCTCGCACTTAAGCTTTCGTAAATACATACGAAAATAATATTGTGACAGACGACTTGACAGCCCGTTTGTGAAAACGTTTGCTTGCATTTGCCCAATAAATTTTGTTTGGGAACCTATTAAACTTAGAACGCCGTAAGCAGAATTTTCGGCGTATTTTACTTTTCTAGTGTCACAACAACGGTAAGAATGCTATTCATGCAAACGAAAAACTGATGAATGCGAATGGAGAGGATGTGTAAACAGAACGCCAAGGTCAAAAGTGGTTTCTTTCCACTTAATTTGCTGTCGAGGATGTGGAAGGCTTATTGAAGCCGATAACGGTAAAGTAAACCTATTAATTAACGCAAACTGATGCAAAGAGATTAAATTTATCGCATTCGAATGTTCATGAAGATCGTTTTTCGTTTTGAACAAATAACCGAAATTGCTTTTCAAGCAGCGATCCAGTATATATTTTATATTTTTTTAACAACTTTCTGTTTACTCTTTTCTTTCCACTAAATTCTTAATAACTTTTTGGGTGTTCAAGTAATCAATCTTTGGCATTCATCAGCATTGTTTAAGACGAATAAATAAAATAAAATTTAAATAGTTTTTTAATTTTGGCCAAATACTCTTTGACCGAAGTGTAGATAGAAACAACAGGTTAACCCGTTTACTTATCTTCTTCTTGTTACTTTCTTTATAACTTTTTATTGCATGCTTTAACGAGGTTGAAGAGTGAGAAAAAGAAGTGTCTGGATATTGATTGTATTTTTTTTTTAAATTCATTCTCGATGGTCATTGATAGCTTGATTGTTTGTATTAAAGAAGAAGCAATTAAAATGATTTTAGTGGATCAGGGATCACTATAAAATACCATCTATCGCTCTACATTTATTCATATAACATCTTTTTAAATAAAACCGTTATATGGGAAATGGTCCAGTCCGAAATTTTCTCAATGGTGTTCG
>KK502658.1:155743-175813 GCA_000688735.1 Glossina austeni
GCAATTGGTTACGGACATAACTTTAAATAAAGCATTTTCGATAAGCTTTTCATTGATTCTGGTCAGCGACTCAAATCACTACCGCTGGTCCTATAAAAGCATAGTATCCTGCTTTGAAAGGGATCGAGAAGGTCTTCTGATCACACAATGACCGAATGCTTTACCAAGTAGACAAAAACAAGCACCCATGTATCCTGAGGGATGGCGAAGGTCAAGGAGAAAGAAGATACAAACTTAACTCCTTCAGTTCGCTTCTTGTTTGCTGTTATCTGCAATAGATTACAGCTCACAGGCAGGAGCTATAAAATGCTTCAAAATTTTTCTAAAAAATTTCTTTGCTTTGCATTGGCCGCAGACAGACGGACTGCTACTAATGAATATACAAAATAGAAGAAGGGATTTTTATTATTTTCCTTTTGTTAGAGTTTGTGAGAAATGAAGCTCAGCTCAATTGTTTTTAAATGACGTAAGGAGTGAACGATGCCTAACACCTGTGAAGTGCAATGATAATCATCGCGTACGACGTTATGTTCCAGAAAACTAACAGTTCGAATGCTGAAGGAATCGCTTGGAAGCAATTTAGTTTTTAGATGTTTTTTTTTTTTGCAACAGCTCCGTCCATTTGTCTGCCTAGTTCTCATAATAATATTAATAATAATAATAAATAACAGGATAGAGAGTTGAAATATGTAAAAGTTGACCACAGTTTATTAACGAGTTGTCCATCGACCATGTGAATGAAAGCAATGAATGGGAGCGTACGGGTTAAGCATTGGAACAGGCAAAGTCAAGCTTTCGCTAGGCAAAGTGAGTAGATGACGACAAGTCGTACAGACGTAATAAAGAATAACGAACAGGTTAAGCATGTCGAACAGAAATCTTCAAATGCTTATGACTTCAAAAGCCATAAAGGTAAAGCAATTACGTTCAGCTTTTTGTAGAAAGTGGTTACTCAAAATACAGCCTCAAGCCTTTACACTTCTTTCGCGTGTGGCTAACTATGGATCATTAATTTAATATCCATTTCTATTTCCATCTCTATCTCCTTTTGCTTTGCTTTTTCTTAAATAAGAATTAATTTTAGGTCAATGTGAAAGTAAACATTAACAAAAGGAATACAGTTTTTGTTGTAGCCACGACTTTTTCCCATATTTCGGTCATAAAGTATAAGAAGCTTTTAAAAAGAAAAACAGATCATCTTTTAAGACAATCCATATTTGCAAAAGGATTGAGGCATTGAATAATCTACCCGATGACTGCATCGTTGCAGTACTAAGAGTATACTTAGGGCTAATAAGAAAAGCGTCTATGTATTTGGAGCAGTTCTTTGCGACCTAGCCTTCACGTACCAGAGGTCACTTTTTGCTTGTGACGAAGATTTTGTCTCCAACGCTAGATTTAATAGCTTTGTCAACATTATTCGCTATTGATGGTTTCTGGAAATTGGTAACCCAATCCTGAATCTTGACAAGTACAGGGTATTTGGGTACCTACACGTACGCCGTTCCTTCTTTTCCAGATTTATTGCTTTATTGTGTTTTGACGTTAGCTCTTCCCTTGTTCTATGCTTCAAAAGCATTTTCATCAGATTTGAATCCTTATCGGTTAACGTGTAAATTTCTAGATTTCCTTTAAAAGGTTCTCCTCATTCTCCGTTTCCAGTTTTTACTGATTAATTTGGAGAGTGTTTTCTTCGAAACCTTAAAGTATTTAAATCATCCAAAGCATCCTTGGTTCGAATGAAGTCTATGCCTGATAAGATTTGTCTACCAATGGATGAGGATCGGGGGTAGTTTCCACTATTGAAGCAGTGTTTCTCACAAAAGCTGCGTTGATGATTCCAAAGTAAGTGAAATCGCTAATAAAATATGCTGGTGTTGTGTGTGTTCTCTGTGAAAGAATATCTAAGGACCGGTTTACAAAGCTGAGACTCAGTACTTAAGCATGTTATAGGCAGATTTTGGAGGATTGAAATCTTTTTTTTTTTAAATGTGATCAATCACTTAGAGAATGGTCCCCTACTTGTGTAACACGGCTACTGTCAGAAAGAAGGGAGGAAAGAGAAGGAAAATAGCGCGATGGTGTCCGCAGCCTAGTTGGTATGGGTCCAACGCGCTGTGTGTTACGCTTTTTACTTATTGAGCGGTCACTACAGCTGCGACCAAAGAAAACTCCAAACCATTTGAGATTTGAATCCCCGAATAGTGAGAAGGTAGCCATAGTTTTTACCTGCGCGGCCACTCGGGCGGAAAAGTGAAAATCAAATGAAAATTTCTTTTGCTTTGATGTGAACTCAAAAGCAAGCCGAATGAGAAGTGAAATAAAATGAAAGGCGAATCTAAAGAAATTAATTGAGTTATTACACCCTATAGCTCTTCTTGGGATCAAACCATGCTTACGAATACCTTCTAAAAACACCCTACCTTCGGAAGGTCAGTTTTGTAAATGTATTTTTATCGAAAAAAAATCTGCAGTTTTTAATATTTTTCGACAATAATCGGCAAAAAAGTATCTTGGCCTTGTAAAATTCATATGAGCGGCGACCATTTTCCGAAATCTTCTTCGTGGAAATGTTTGTACAAAAATTAAGACATCTCGACAACAAGGCCTCACTTTTAGCATTTCACGGATAAAGCTGGTCCAAAATAGAGAATTGATATATAAACTTACTCTTACTTAGCTAGGACAGCGCAGTTCTCTATCTTAGAATCCATTGCCGCGCAGATTTCTCATGCACACTATAAGTTATTGCTTTTAATGGTTTATCATGAAAACAAACAAACGAAAAGTTTTATAAGGCAAAGCAGTGCAAGCAATGTTAAGGTAGGTCTTGTTTTTTTTTTCAGGAAAACGAGCAAAATTTTTGATTAAAATGTGAATGCTCCGAATGTCATTAAAAATTGGAACACGTGCTGTCTGAAGGTGCGGTCTATCCGGAACATTATATGTGTCAGACCGGATACTTATTTAGTGATGTGCTATATAAAGCCTGAAAAAAATTTCATAACTACTCTCGTACTTCAGACGCAAAACCAACTATAAGCGAGAGCAGCAAAAACATCTGACACAAACGCACGTTTCCACCAAATTGATAAAGCAGGCAATGCTTTAGCTGCTCTACTACTAGACTTTTTTCTCGATGATTATCAAATTGTTGGTTGCTCTTCTTTCTTTTCTCTTCATCACCAGCAGCACAAATTAAATCTTTGTGAATTATGCTTGTACGACTTTCAACTCGTTGTAGATATTAAAAAGTTATGTAGTTTTTTTTTGTTTTTTTTTTCTTTGGTTTTAACTTTGGCAATAGTTTAAGTGTAAATAATTTCTGTTTAAGTGTTTAACTGTCAGCTGCAGTTATTTATATGGAGAACAAAAATTTATTTTCATATCAATTATAATTTAACATAAAAGTACAGAAGAATGAGTTATAAGCCTTTAAAGTTTATACTAAGCATGCATAACTAACTGTTGTGTGTAGTGACGATGTTACTGGTGCCTCTTCAAATCTAAGCAATAACAAGAACAACGAAGAAGAAAGGAAGAAAGAGAGAGAAATGAAATTAAAAATTTGAAATCTGTTGCCGGAATATACATGTATATGTAAATCTCATGATTCATGTGGCAAATAGAATAAATCCGAAACGAATGATGTTTATCTGCAATAACATGAAATTTCTGAGAGGGTGAGCAAAAAAAAAAAACAAAAAAAAAAAAATAGTACGTAAATAAATAAAAATAACGCAAAATCGAAAAGAAAGAACCGAAGCTAAACAACTAATGCAATAAATAAATTTATAAGAGATTTTTATGTCGGTACGCGCGGTTAAAACGATTCCGAATACTAACAACGGCACACCAACAAACAGCCCACATTACATTATTTTACACTTTGTTTAAATTTTATAGTTCATATGAATCAATGTTCACGTTCGTTAGTGTGCGAACATGCAAACGCACGTCGTACACTTAGACGTACGCTTGGACATACTTCTGTAGACAGTGCTTTTTACTTAAATGCCTCTTTTCTTTTGCTCTTACACGGAATTTCGCCTAAGCAACTAATGCTTAAGGTTTATGCGATCTGCGCATAAAGGCATTCGAGTCGTTTAATTGAACACCAAAGACTTGCAAACACATGAGATCATCAACTAAATGAATAAAATGAAAGTTTATAGCCATTTAATTCGCTTCTTTATTAACGCTTCTTGATTTAAAGTGTGAAACTCTCCTAAACGGGATGTACTGCACACTGTCAGATGTGATTTTTTATTTGAATGATATAAACTCGATTTTACATGGAGGTGGAAAATCAATTTCAGTACAACTTGTCGTTACAATTTATTTAATTGTTTGATTTGATAGGCTTCGCGACAACGAACGGTGCTATTGTAAAATAAAAAATTATCAATCAAAAATTATAAAAAGGCATAAGAACAACACTGAAAAGGAAATAGAATGAGGTCACCAATGAGCAAATTGTTCAAAAGAGAACTCTATCTAAAAAACAAGTAAACACACTAAAGCGGGTCACCGTTCGCCCTTAAATACCCTACATCATCTTAAATTTATTCATATTATGACTTTTTAAAATTAGGCTTTGTATGGAAAGTGCTGGAAAACCATTTTCAATAAGGTTCGTCCTTGAGTCAACACCCGTCAGTGTACCGAGTTGCATCAAAATATCTCAAAAACTTGCAGGCTTTAACTCAAGAATTCAAGACGGATGGAAGGACAGGCGGGCAGAAATGCCTGGATCGATTCAGACAGTGATGGAGAATAAATTGGCATAATAAAAGGTGGGTCTATCTCGAGTTCTAGCAACTGTTGTATACGTCCGCACAAGCACTTGTACCATAAGTAGTGAAAGGCGTAACAAAAATGAACGGAAGTAGGGCAATTTTAGGAAAGTTGCATTCGTCTTACGGTGCCAGTGCCCGATAAACCGACAACGTTTTCGCCCGAGGAAATATAAGCCGCAGATCGCGGATCAGTAAGTTCTGATAAATGGTCCATTAAGGATGTGTGGGTAGACAGCTCGTGCCTTACTTTTCGGCAATCTTTAAAATAGTCCTTGCAAACACATTTACTAAATTTGGAATGGATATCGTGCATCCTATGATCTTTGGCCTATCGAGGGTGTGGTTGTGGACAGATAGAAGCTCAGCTAAGTATGCACAAGTAAGTACTTGGCTAATTTCAGCTGCCTACCTCATTTCCTGCATCAGTGGGAGACTCTATAGAAGACGGAGGGCGGACAGATGCACAGACGCACTGCTGGGCAGCGCGGTATTGTCTCTGTCTTCAATGTTGATAAACCTGTAGCATTGTAATCTGAAGTGTATACTGCCGGCGCTTACAAATGGGAAAACAAAGGTAGCGCAACCGCTGAGGCTGCTTCTAAGGTTGATATGAAAATTCCAACCGTTTCATTAGTTATTGACTCGCCAGTCGTGAGATTGTGATAATTTCTACATTCAGTTCTGATATTCAAATGTTTTCATCAATATTTCCTTCAGTGTTCAGATTATAATTTCTTGCTTATATTATTATGAGTGTGATTGCAGGCTACGCATCCACTTTGTCTACGAAAATTGAGTCAAATTTTAGATCAACGTTTGCCTTTACCTGCAAATTAAAGTTTTTCATTCGCTGCAGTCACCACCTTTTTAGGTAAATCAAATCCATTTTTATACCCATCACCGATGGATGAGTGCCATCTTCGTTTTGTGCAAACTTTTGCAGTGCCCAAGGAAAAAACTTCAGAGAACTTACAAAGTATATATGTTTTTGATCAGGATCAAATAGATTTAAGCATGTCCGTCTGTCCGTTTTTGCAATGCCTATGTTGTAAACATTCCCGAGCTCGCCAAATTAAAGCTATCGACTTCAACTTTGGTGGAAGTTCTTGCACGCAAGTTGCTATTGAAAATGGGCCAAATCGGTCGAAAGACATCTTTGCTCTTCAAAAGAAATAAAAAATTGTTTTTTGTCCATTACTCATAAGGTACTGCAGACAAATCTACAAATAAAAATCAGCTTGTGATTGAAGTGAGTGGGACGGGTTATGAAGAACAGAAACAGAAACATAAGGTCCACAATCGCCGAATTCCGTTAGCTAAGATTATTGAAGAGTAGAGAGAAAAGCAATATCGTAAAATCAACATAATTACTTTGGCGTCACTACACACACGAACACACACTTCTAAATGTCGAGTTTATTATGAAGCATTTGTTTGTCGTCTTAAATACATTTTGATTTTTTATAATGTTTTGCTTGGCATTAATTCATGAGTCAGTTATTGATTGAATGTAAATATCTTAGGACATTAAAATTGAACTCTGTTATAGGCATAATGGTCATTATAAGTTTATAGCGACGTAGGATGAAATTTTACAATTATTAATCTTGGTATGCTATACACCTTTACATAGTTTTGGAATTCAATTTTTATTACCCTTTGTTTGTTGTATAATTTGTAATAAAATAAAAGTAAAGCTGGAATACGTTGAGATGGCCCAGTCGGGCAATTAACTATTAACTACCGTACCCTTTTGACCATAAAATTGTAAAAATTAAATGCTTATTCAACTTATTCAACTTTAATGGCAGCCATTATATGGAAAACGGTCTGAATGCTAAAACTATGTTATCCAAAAATAGTTCGGTAGATTTTAAATTCAAATCGTTAATCTGGGCTAATTCTCATTACAAAGCAATAAATTTTATTGCCGTAGAAAGGGCTATTTGATGTCTCCATTTTTAAGTGGAACGATCACAAACACTACACCCTTTATTCACCGCAAGCTTGCTATAACGCTTGTTGAGGACCATCGTGCCTGCACGCACAGAGTGGGTGACTGGGTGACTGGTCATAGGAAAAAAAATAATAAAGACCACGCCAACTTTCTCAAAAGTGATTATACACGAAGAGGTTCAAAATATAGTTCCAACAAGCCAATGATTCAAAAAAATCTTTTACATTCGCTTACTGCGCCATAATACAATTTTTCACTAATATTTGTCGAGATATGTTAAAGATCGCAAGTTTTTTTTTGATATAAAGACAAAGCAAGCAGGTTAAAAATGATGCGATCGAATTCATTGTCAATACCATTCGTTCTTGAACCAAAACATGTCCGCATCCTATACTTCATCAAAATATTTCGGAGATTCAATTCAATTCAATATTCATTATCAAATGAATTCAATTTGTATGTGTAAACGAGTAGGCAAAAATCGCGACGGCCAAGTCAGTGCACCCGACGGTTCAAATCTCAAGATTGTTCTATGGTCGTTGTTGTAGTGAGCGCTTGGCCGGTAAGGGTACAACACTTACCGATTGGACATACACCAATTAGATTCCGGTCCGAGTGACTGACCATATTCATAAAAAAGAAAAAAATCCATTACATAGCAACTTAAGTGGAATTCAAACGGACAGACAGACAGATATATAGGTTGAAGTTGATTTAGCAAATGATTCTAAGTCGATTCGTAGAATAAAACTCAATTCGTTTTTGCTGTTCTATATATGCCTGCATAAACTTAATGCCTTAATGCCGGCCTGTTTTTAAGGCAATTTCACGCTACTTTTAATAATGATTTTATTGGTAAACACTGTTTCTCCTTCTCCCTATATTGTACTGTGGCTTAATTGCGGAAAATTTTTCATTAATTAGGTTATCAGGCATCATCTGATTTTTCGTCATACAAAAGAAATGAATTCCTACGAAGAGATTGCAACTCCAATGCTATTTACCTTCAGATTCTTGATATGGTAAAGTACTGCGGACATCGAACTCACCTGCACAACTAACTTGCAAATCGAAAGATTGTGGAAGGATGAGCTAGACGTCGTAAGATATTGCTACTCAGTTCTATCTGTGGAGAGATCATCCCTATGGAACGTGAGATTTATCCTTCTAAACGGAAATTTTTTATCATTTTTTTCTAAGAGAACGTGCAGTCATTGAAATTAGATACGAAAAATCCTCAAATTAAACCCTTGCTTTACCGGTTAAATCTTCGTTCGAGTAAAGAAATTGTTCTCCACTGTTGCTATGTTTAAGAGATACATTAGTCTTCATACCGGTCGCGCGAGTGTAAAGTGGAAAAAAGCTTTCAAACCATTATTTTCAGTAAACTAATCGATAAAACTGATTTCAATCAACGTCTAAACCTTCTTTTCTTTCATTTTATAATTACGAATAGCATAGTTTGATAATTCGAAAGATAAAAACGCACGTTCACGCACACAATACAATTCACTTTCAAGTCAAACGGAATATTTCTTAAAAAAAAAAAAACTAAAAACATTCTCTTGGTATGCAAGGCAAAGTAAGAAGACGCATAGTTAGCCAAGCTGTGAAAGAGTTATTTGTGGATCTGTATTTTCGTGATTGTCTCATTTGCATAACAAGATAAAACAATAAAAGTTAAATACACATTAGATGGATGCTCGTGTCAAAAGAATTAATTACGAATTTATGAATAATAAATTACTAGTTTTGGTTTTCTTCATCATTATTATTAGTATTGTGTGTATGTATATTAATTAAGACATAACCATTTCATGTGCGTTGTTACTGTCAAATTTTCTATTCGAACTTTCGTTCGCAGCCTCTTTCCTTTTAGCTCTCATTTTCCAATAAAACGAAAATGATCAAAATGATAATAGCGACGTTCTTATCGCACTCTATCTAAAAGCGGCGTTTGTAGTGTGCATTCAATACGGTGCAGTTATGGTATGACAACTTAGGTACGCAAATATGAAAACGGAACTCTTGTATACAAAATATGTGTTTATTGCATGAAAAAGATAAAGAAAATATTGATTTGAAAGTGTTTCCCATCGCTAGCTACACATTTTTCCTCTCTCTCGTTCTCTCTCTCTCTCTCTCTCCATATGAAATTTTATGGCTGTCAAGTCTTCAAAAATCTTCCCCTTTTGCTGGGAGCCATTCATTAAGGCGTCTTTTCATATCTGCATACGAACGAAAGCCTTACTTGTGTCTGAACCACCGATCTGAACGAGTGGTGATCTCTGCAGGGCATGAGTTTTGCGAGTAAGCTACATGGGCTGGTACTTAACTGTTCAGTGCTGCAAACCATTTATGCCATACGAATGGAACGACGAATGTGGCATGAAAGAAGGGCCCTTCAGTAGCTATTTGCCGTTTTTTTTTTTAAATAACGAACAGTTAGAGTGGATTAATTGTTACCAATCGTTTACCGTTCCAGATAAACTTTCGGTCACTTCATGAGTCTCATGGTTCGGAATCGGCACGCACAGTTTCTCAACACATCTCTCGCCTAAATTGTGGGTCGATTGCCTTGTCCTTCCTATCCAAGATACGGGTCTACTTCTTGTCTGTGAGCCTGTGAGACACATCGTAGTAGGCTTCGTTACAAAAACGAAAAGTATTAGTTTTGACATCATGGCCAGCTCCAAATTTACAAGTACACGTCTTTTAAAGTAAACTAAATAATCAAAAAATTTAAACTCAAAGTTCATCTTGCATCGACTAGAGTTAAATTACGCACATTATGTTCTTATTGCCATTATTGTAAGTCCTGTGGTACGTCGTTGTACAATGGCTCACTAATTTCAGTTAAGCTAAGCTAAGGCAATAGAGACTGAAATACGAGTTACTTAACCCCGTTCGCCTTTCATTTTGCCGCAGTCTTCTGAAAATGGTTATCATTCAATTTCGATATGGGAACCAAAGAGTAAAAGCGAGAGACTTCTGCGGCGAATGTTTTAATTTTCAAAATAAGTTTGCGCCGAACTTGACTTGTTTGTGTTGATCTTGCTTCCTACACTCATCAAGCTTTATGATCATACACTAAGGGGGCGCATTTGTTTTGAAAAAAGTGTGTAGCTAGCTACAGGTAGTATGTTAAACGAAATACTTTTTTTGCCACTGTCTAGAACTAATTTCTACTTTTCTGTTAAAAAAACCAGAAAAATGCCGTCGTCAAGAACTTATTTGCATATGCGATATTTTTGTGAATAAGAGAACATTGACTCTCATGGACACGTTAAGCGAGCCGGTTATCTATATTTTCGGAGACGAATATGACTTGAAGAGGCTGCATAGCAAATGTAACTTCGACTATATTAATACAATTTGCTTTTTGAGCGAGCAAAAAAGTCGATTTAGATAGGATTTGGACCTAAACTATTCAAAAGACACGCCTGCGGCGTACACACGCCTATGCGATAAAAACTCCTATTTTGAAAATAGAAAAAAAGAGCCGCGTGCACTCCACACTATGAACGTTTTTTCTATGGGCGATGCTCTACAAAAAGGCAAAAAATCGGCCACGCCTCTCTGTAGTAAATCGCAACGTCATTTTAAAACGGGTATAATACAATGATGGTCTCGAAAGAATTTAGCCAAGAGCGAAAGAGACAGGGAGCGTCCGTCGCTCAACGGCTTTGTCCCCAATCGGTAAGTGTTTAGCTTTACAACTGAGCCCTCCCTATAGCTACGACGAAATATGGTTAAACAGCGGTGAGATTTGAACACGCGAACATCGATTTGGTAGTCGCGAGTATCATCTGCTCGTCGGTGCGACAGCCAGGAGAGATTGTACCATAAATGCTTGCAGAGCTTAACGTATTGACGAAATTCGTCTTCTTCTGACTTTAACCTGCGGGCAATCATAAAAAATCCTCTACATGAAAGTATTTGCCATGAAATGAAAAGCTATATAGTAACCGTAAATAAATATAAATAAACATTTTGATGATTTGCAAAAGACATAAGACGCTAGACTTGGGAAAAAAGTAAACTACGAAAACGGTAAAATAATGCATTGAGCTAAAGAATAAAGCGATTTTCTTTTCTTTTTTTTTTTTTTATTATAAGATCTTATTGTGCCTGCTGCTGGGATTTTGTTGTGCTTTTGTTTCAAAATCATTATAAAATAAAATGAAAAAATTAGTAAAGTTTTAATTTTATTAATATTACTGTCATAAAGTTGTTATAAAATCTCTTGAAAATTGTTAATCGATAAATTTTTCATGACTTGGAACTACCATTAGGAAGGATGGTATGCGAAAAAGCGATTGTGTTACGTTATTAGAAATGAAACGATTCTCACACAAGCAAATAGAGTGCAATTCTTTAGTTAACCTTCTCAGTAGGACACACACATATAACTACCGTCCAGTGAAGTTAACCAGCAATCAATAAAATCGATTAAGAAACGGAATGAATAGTAAATGTAATGAACAGCAAATGATTGCAACGATATCTTACTGGGAGGTCCGTACATAAATGACTTACATCGCTGCAAGAAATGAATTTTTTCTTTTTCTTTTCTTATTTACGACATTTCAATTTATTTATTTATTTATTTATTATTATTACATGTTATTGACCTAAGCTGCATAGATAATAAAAACATCAAAAAATTTTTCCAAACGCAAATATTATATAAAAAAAAAAAGAAAGAATTTTTATCTTTTAACATCGCGGTACATTTGAATATATCCCTTCTTTCTCATATACAAGACCTGTATATGTAAAAAGATGAACGGAAAACTATATAAATATACGATTATCACGCAATTGTTTATTTGCCGTGACGACCGACATTTAAACAGTTATACGAAAATATCTACGAAATTATTTTCATTTCATTGTAATTTATTTGTTTTGATATAATGCGGACGGTAAGCAAAACGAAATCTCAACATTCAATTCTTTGGTTAGCACCGCCGCGCACAGTGCACTGGGACTTTCTGTGATAAGTAAAATATGAAATAAAAAGAAAAAAAAAAGAATTAAAAATACCTTTAGAATAATTATGCTAATGGAAATATTTTGTTTTATCTTTAAAAAAAACTTTTTTCATTTAACTTTTATCTCTGTATAGATGGATCAGAAAGAAAGTAATATAAATAAATTAAAGACAACAAAAACTTATTGTGAAAATATTGTATTTTCTTTAAAAAAGCTAGACGAGATAATGAGAAAAAAAAACAGCTAAGAAAGTTATATTCAATCGTGACTGAATCTTTTATACCCATCACTGTTAGCCTAACAAAGACTAAAAGGAAAGTAAAAAACTAAATACGCATACACTTCGGTTTTTTCTGTTTTCAGACTAAAAGCGGTCTGTTGCATCTGTTGCATTTTATGAGTAACAAACAAAAAACACGGAAAGCAACGTTGTTCAAAAGTTCCATAGGTGTGTGGGCGTTGTAAGCATGTCCTTTGACCAGATGACCATTTTGCGATACTACACATTTGGACACGAGGGACAGACGGACAGAGGGACAGACGGACAAGCTTAGGTATATTCCAAGTTTGAAACTGGCCAAGTATTTCGATGCACCATAATATTGGGGAGACGTGGTCAATTTTTCCGATAGTCAATATTTGATGAGAAATATCGCCTTGGCCTGCCCACAAGTTTTTCACATTTGTCAAATGCCTTTTGCTTTTTTCCACAACTATCATGCATGCTTGATAAATGCTCTCAGACAATTTAACCGATATAAGCGATTATTTGGTTGTACGCGTGCCATCTCTTAATTAGTTAATTGTATCGATCGCTTTGGAAAACGTGCGAGTATACTCGTCATCCACAAAGTATGTGTAATATGAAATTAGGTTGTAACGAAAGAATTTAGCGAAATGACACACACACACATTCTAAAATAGATTATTATGGCCAGTACACAGTCATAATGATGAGAAAATCCGACAAGGACGGATGGACGGATTGTGACAAAATTTTGTACTTTTCTCATCTACAGTTAACTTGTCAAGAAAAACACGATAAATGCCTACTTTTTCACGCTTAACGTGTCGACAGTCACTAAAACCTCAGAGAGAAGATTGAATAACTGATTTTCTTACTACACTTACTGACTACTGCTACAGTTAAAAGAAACTCAACGAAAAATCAATTTTTATTTTCAAATATAATTTCCAAGGAATTTGAAATTTTTTTTACCGGTTATCCTACTAATATTTTTAAATAGCAAATAATAAATAGTATCTTCAACACGAGCATAAAGTTATGCAAGTGGTCGTTGTGTCGGTTTTGTTTTTTTTTCTCGCGTAACAACATCACCCGCCGATGGCAAAGATAGCGAGAGTGCGAAATCGCTTATAAAACAGCAACTTTTATACACAGCTACTGAATGCTTTTCACCTGAAGGCCTGTCCGTAACAACATGGATCATGTTGTTGCTGTGGCACATACGATGGCTATGAAATGCAATTTATTTGAAACTTATTCTCATATAATTCTGTCGTCCATCAACAATAATTAAAATCTCGCCAATATTGAATAATACTGAACTTGATTTTAATTAAAATTAAACATTTATTAGTCATGCTACGCTATATGCATTAACTCGCTCCCGCCAGCCTCCTCTCTTCTTGTTTGCCTTATTGTCTATATTAAGATATATCTACCCGTGGATATAACAACCAACCGGCAACTGTTGTTATAGTTGTTAAAGAAATGTGATGCATTAATATTACGAACTAAAGTATGCAACAAGAGAAGTAGCACCAGCACCAGCACCAGCACCAGCGACAACAACAACAACAACAACGACAACTTTACTATTTATTGATAACGTAAAAATTAATATCAACTCAACTGTGTTGCCACAGCACTGGTATGCGTGTATTTATGTACATATATTTTTGCGAAATATATGTGTTAAAAAAGAGATTGTCCGTCTACAGATCACAATTAGTGCAAGACAACAACAATGCACACACACACACACACACACACACTTTCATATTGCTAGTGAAGGATAATTTATGAGGCAGTATTCACTTTTCTGTAACGCATAGACAAGATGCTGACTGGGCGACTTGGCATAGCACGGCTTGATGTGCACTTTATATTACAAGAGACAGCAACTAAATATCTTCGCTGATGATGATGATGATGATGATGATATTTTTTAATTTTTCTTTTTTTTAAACCTAACCCAACACACACACACTCACACACACACACGCATGCACATATACGAAACAACAGCAAGTGTTTCGTTTTATGTTGTGCAATGCATATCGATTGCACGGCAGCCAGTGAAATAAATATATTTTTATATCTTTTGCATGTGCTTTTAATAGAGTGCATCTCTCTGTTGTCTTTTTCGAGATGATTTTCATAGCAAGTGCAAGTTTTGTCTTTCATTTATGTACCTACAAGCATACACAGGTGTTGGTTACGCTGTTGTTGTTGTTATGTTGTCTTAGTTACTGCAACAATTCCAGGCAGTTGTTACTGTTAATTATGCAGCATCAACGCCTGCAGCGTTGCATTTATTGCATTTTATATATTTGCAAAATGCTGAGACAAATGCTGAGACAAATGCTGAGACAAAACAGACATTTCTCGTGAATATGTTGAAATTAGTGAATGCAGCTACAATTTGACACCTTATAGTAGTAGTGCACCGGCAAACTTTCTCCCTCAGCAGTTTTACAAAATTTCATATTATGCAGTGAATCCATGCATAGTCAGCCGATGTAATTATAGACTTTAGTTGAAATGCTTGCATGTAATTGCAATAATTAAGTGAACGCACACTCTTTCCTAAATATTTCAAAGACCGAAAGTGTATCGCTTCGAAAGGCCACTCGAACGTGGAAATAAAAACTTTTATAAAGTTATTATAAATATCAGTGAACGGTCAGTTTTTATATGAAGTACTTGTAGAGAAATTTAATAATTTTTTTTTTTTTTTCATTTGTTCAAAAACTAAAGTTACACATTGCAAAAGAGTTACACAACTGCATCGGCTGGAACACAACGAATACATTTGCACCATGAATCATGCAAAATATCTTTTTTATATGACATTTGCTCCAGAAATGCCATGTAAGCCGTAAGCTGCACGCATTCAACTGCAAGGCATATGTTGATCAACTACATATGACCAACGATGCGATGGAACCTTATTGAGGGTGTGAAGATAAATTCGAATATAATATAGCAAAGACATCTACCATATCTCCTGACAGAGCTCTATTAAGTAAATGCGATTAAGATGCAGCCGGACCGAGAAGCTTACCTTATGAGTGTATGAGTGAGTTAAAGAAATTCAAAGGTATTTTTCGAAAAGTATTTTTATGTGCATTTCCGTGATATAGATGAATATACGCGACATTTCGCAGTTTAGTCGCGCCAGCGTTCCAAATTTGAATGCTTTTCCATAGCAGAACTTGAATTTATTTCGCTTGTTTGAAAGGTGTTTTCGTATAGACTTGTGGGGTGTGCACAAAAATGCTTTACGTTTTATATTCGCACGGAGTGGGCTTTCAAATCCGACTAGATCTTAATCCTAACTACTTGACAGAGCTCTGTAAACGCCCTAGCAGAGACTGTGACAATTAATTTTGAATTCATATCAAACATCGCATTTTGTACTTAGGGTACACTATGCACGCTGCAAGTGCACTCATTCTGTTCAGCGTTTATTTATCATAAGAATACTACGCTATTTATTCCAACTACGCTCTAACAACTTACTTAACGTAAGAGGTTAAAGGATGCAACAATTGCGTGTTTAAAATCTTTCATTAAAGGAGAACAACTTCATGATGAGAGCTGTCCCAAGCTATAAATTACCAAAGAGATAATAACGGTTTGGAGTTCGGGATGTAGTCTCTATTTAAACTCATTATTACTATTATATTTTTTTAATAGGACCAATCATCAAGGTGATGTCTCCTGTTCGTGTAACAGGATGCGCCCAATCGATAAGTGTTATGGCTTTACCGACTGGGGCGAAGAAATCGGTGAAGTTACGTTCTTTGACGATTCCGATCACTTTAGCTGCTTAGGTCAAGCCAGTGAAATTTACTCGCAGTTCGAAAGAATACTAGCAAGTTCAAGACTTTTTTGAGAGCCAAGAAACCTACGCCTGATATCAGGAGAAACATATGGTGCGACCTTACTGTGTCGTTCTTTTCCGAGGATGATACAAAACAAATAATTGCAATGATTTCTTATTGATATTATGCTGTACCGAAAACCTTCTGAGAATGTCTTTGTATTCCCTTTCTAGTGAATGTTAGTGAAGAAGAAAGAAAATGCACAGAAAAGTGACTTGGCGTTGATGCCGGTATTAGAAAATGTGCAGTCATAAGGACATTAGAAAACATATTTAATTTAGGGATCTTCGTATCGAATCTCGAGTATGACGGTCTGCTGAATTAAAAATTCAAGTTAAAAATTTGAAATGAGAAAAGAATGAAAATTCCTTTCGACTGCGATGATAATTTTGTTCTGATTATGCAGCCTGCAATAATAAATGGAGTAGAGATCATCAATGATGGTAGAAATTGAAAATTGTTGCAAAGCATGTTAAGGCAAGTTTATCTTTAGACGCGGTAAGCTTCCGGCCAACAACAAGAACCGAGATCGAAAATTGCTCTGCACTTAAGTTGTCTTTAATTCTTTACGGAGAAAAGTAAAGTCGTTTAGGTTGTCTTTGGGTGCACGCCTCGGTGTTTTTCTTTTCATTCTTTGCAGAACCAGGTGAGTTAAAATGCGTACTTGGAATGTCGGAATACAAGGTAGTATTTTGGTCCATACTTAGGTTGCGTTTTGTCCTTTATATGGAGGCAGGTAATAGTTTATTTCAATTTCGTAGATAGTCGCTCATCTTTTATAGAAACAGGCGGGGTCACGACTTACATTTAAACGATCATTCAATATTTCCAGAAGGTGAAGGTGTCCGAGTTTTTGATCAAGTAGTCCTTTATCCTTTAAAGGACAAACGTCGCGGATGCTTTTGTGTCCATACAAGTAGTCGTCTTATTTTAAAAAAATACGCTTTGCATTGATCCTCACTTAAATGGGGTTTTTTCGTTTACGAAAGTTGACAGTGCCTTGGTCTGTCTGCAGTTAATTGTTTTTCTTGCACACGAGGTGTTAGACCCCAAGGTAATCCTTATATCATGACCTTTAATGAAACCAAGCGAAGCCTTTATAACTATCGCCGCTTATACTCTAAAGATTATTCCGCACCGAAAGTGGTATGCAAGGCAACCACAAATTGAAAATAGTTACCAAGACTTGATCTTGCACTTTATCCGGCATTGATATCCGGTTGCATCTTTGCATGCTTGTTGCTAATTGATATACTAACACAATAGTGTTTAGGTGATGACGAATGAATGAAGAAGTGTCTCCGCCAAGCTCACTACTTTCTTGTGCGCTCGTATTCGTAGCAATATTTGAATTTATCCCATAAGCGAGCTCATCTCACCCACCACATAAATGAATGAATGAATGAATGAGTGAATGAATGAAAATATTTTCTCATTCTGTGTCAACCTATCCTTAAATATTATGCGCAAAAGTTATTACAGATTGTAGAGGAAATTGTCATAAACGCGACACTCCTTTATATAAAGAGATCATCCTAGTTTAGAGTACGTATGTAAATTGTGTTAAGAAATTTATATATATGTTAATATATGCGCGTGTGTATGTGTGCGGGCGCGCGTATGTGAATATGCGCTTTAGCTTTGGATAGCCAGTAAGACAAAGAACAATGGTCTACGGACGATCACGGTGAATATAAAAGCGTTAAATAACGATATTACTTGCATTTCGATGCCTATCAAGCGCAACGCAACATAGGCTAACCCGTAGAATACCAAATTAAGGAATTTCTGGCCTTAAAGGAAAAAATTTACACAAAACAAAAATACTGTAGGTTTGCGTTCATGCAACTAAGCAAACAAGCGTCTCTGCTCTGGTGACAATGTGACAAGAAATTTCTATAAAACTTAAACTGGCATGGTTTGCTACGTAAAAGCATTGTTTATTACACATATATAAGCAATTTTGCAGTTGTTGTTACTTTTGGTGAAACGCACCTTTAACTCTTTTTCCTTTTATTTTGCAATTGTTGTTGCTTTTATTATTATTATTATTATTATTATGATTTTCTTTGCGCAGGAATACGTAGCAACGGCATTTTGTTGTTTTTCTTTATTTCTCTTTCTCTTTCTTTTTTTTTTTTTTTTTTTTGAATGTCTTATAAGTGTATAAACTAATGTAATCCGTTTGCAGCACAAGTTGCTCTGGCTCGACTTATCCCTGGCTAAGATGCTTATAAAGGGATAGAGCAAAAGTAATCCAATGGCAATTTAATATAAAATACGATTTTTACGAAAAGGTTTGTGCGTCTTGACGGAACGAGCACATTTGATTGATGGATGTGCGGATAATTTTTCAATAAAACTTTTTTTCTTTTTCATTTCATTTTCAATTCCTTTCCGTTTTTTTTTTTTTTTTTCGTTCTTTATGTGGCACAGTGAAAAAATTTTTTTGTTTTTTTTTTTTTCCTTCAGATCAAGTTAAAAACATGAGTTATTTTCCTTTTTTTGATAGCACGTCATAAACAATTTATATGAATGCGCATGCGAAGTGCGGCTTTTTTCTTGCTTGTTCACTCAGTTAACCGTTTAGCATGTGTTACAACCGATAGCGTGCGCGTTTATTCTCAAACTGATCGTATCGTTTCGTTACCAATAACATTTTCAAAGCCAATTGAAACAACAACAACAACAACAACAACAACAATAACAACAATGACGAAAGCAAAACTTTTTATACTCTTGTTTAGTTTTTACAATTTCCGTTTCATTTTCATATCGTTCGCCATCAGGCGCAACCAGTAGCCGCTAGCGAACATGTTTGAATGTTTGAAAGGCAAGCCTACGGTTTTTGCATTCAGTATGGGCGCATGCATGAGAAAACCTTTAACAACTGAATTACACTCGCTATCTTGTCGTTACTATTGTTGTTGTTGTTGCTGTCGCTGTTGTTGTTAGTTATTTGGTTTAGTTGGAGGCACTTTGTTTATGTTCTCATTGTAATTTGTTTGATAATTAAGATGAAAAGCATGTTTTGTTTTTTTGTTTCGGGTTCTGGCTGCGGTCTTAACAACAGCAACAGCAACAGCAACAACAACACTAACAAGAATAATAAGAAATTAGTAAATTGATCTTTATTGTTAGCACCAAAACAGTTTTACATAATTTCGCTTATTTTTGCAATTTTTATGTAACAATTTGCACGTAATAGAGCAGTCGTTCGTCGTTGTTTGTTTTCTTGTGTATTGTTCATTGTATTAAACAATAACTCATTAGTTGCTAACGATTTACAGCCATATTTAAAATGTTTCGTTCAACTCTTAATTAGTTCCTTAATCGATATAACAGAAAAGAAATTAATCTTTTTTCGATTCGCATGAAAAAGTATGAAAACAAGTAAGTAATGCATTCTCTTAAAAGTTTGGCTTTAGCTGCCTGCGAAACATACCTTAACCATGTAATCATTTGTATACACATACATTCATGAATAATTTTAATGCTGCTATAAAACTTTATGATATCATCTCAAGTCATTTGCATCTACACTCGTAAGGACACATGAATACAATGAATAAAAATAATTGGATAACAAGCTAGCATGCGGTATATCAGAATAGACGGATAGATAATCCCTTAGCCATTACACGTGTATCAGGTTAATGTGTTATTAATTATTTTCATGTCGATATAATTGCCATAAAGGAATCTTCTCGTTCGCTTAGTCCAATCAAGTTTGTAGTTTGAGCTAAGAATAGTTTTAAATATTTTTAAATTTCTCTCTAATGACAAAACTGTCGTTGTCCAGCAAGCTTGCGGTGGTTGACATCGTATTCGAAGAATTTTGAAAAAATATTGGAAATCGAAACCAGTTTAGTTACTAATATCGCGAGGATATTTCATTAACATATCTTACAGATCTCGCAAGTCTCCTGGACGACGTCCATGTCAATTCTGATCCAGTAAAGAAAAAAAGTATCTCGAAATGTGCCTGATTGTGTAAGTTGTTGTATATGTTGCACAGCACAAATCTTGGCAAAAAAAGTGAGGTTATATTTACTATTAATACCTCTCACTAGAACTGTATCACATGCTTTGTGATCTGTAAGCACACACTGTGCATATATATTTATGAACACAAAATACATAGCTATATATATACATGATAGAAATATATGTATATATATA
>KK502658.1:178778-211942 GCA_000688735.1 Glossina austeni
AAGTAATGTGGTGACGGAGGTAGTAGTTCATGCAATGCGGTAATGCATGTAATGTAGTAATGCTTGCGGTTAATTTCATAAATAAATTTCATCAGCATTGTTTTACAAATGATATAATTGGGGTAGAAATTAACGTTCCTTTCTCAATTATGATGCAAACCACTTGGCTACTAACCGGCAAAGCACTAGGGCATACTACGATAGCAACTATCGGATGATATAATTTTACTTTATTTTTAGTTTTAGTTTTACTTAAAATTTTGTATACGAGTGAGTTGATGGGTAACAAACAAACAGACTTGAACTTTCACACGTCAGGAGCTTCTTTCATTTTAATACTTTTTAATTATTGTACTATAGGGCACTAGCAATTAACGTTGCTGTTCTCGAATCTCTACCTTAGACTAGACAGGGGAACATGGCGATAATAGTTAAAAGGACGATATTTTCAGAACATTACGACAGTAGCCCGCTGTAATAAAGTAGAGTAAACTTATGTTCAAGTTATTAGTAAATAAAACATACACACAGAAAAAATGTGTATATATAGTGTGCAATATATTGCAACATAATGCTAATAACTATAACTACACCGACTACTAAAATGCCTGACTCATCAATAACACAAATTGCTTATAAATGTTCTATAATTTTAAATATTTGACCTAAAAATTGTAACCCACTTCGAAATAGTGGAATTACATTTCTGTTACTCTATTCTAGTCAGTCAACATTTATTGTAAACAAATAAACATGTCATTTTACTGTATTAATTTATGTATATGAGACAGTTATGATGACGGTATAAGACTATCATTTTTCAATGACAAGTAATTAGTGCGTAAAACGTCAACGTTTTGATTTTCTTAGCTGGTCGCTTGCTCCAACTTGAGTGTGCAATGATAAAAGTGGCCTCCGACGCGCTTACGTTTAAATTATTGTAACAGGCGCCCCCATTTTGAAAATCCGCTCTTATACGATCGTCTCTAATACCACAAGCTTTAATAAAGTTTTAAACGGTCCACCATGTTTTTGTTGCACATGATTTGTGTATGACGGATTTTGTTTCAAACCCTTGTTTAAAATTTTTTTTTGTATTGTACACAATGAAAGATAAAGATAAACTTTATATGATGAATAAAAAAACCATATCTTAACCATGTTTGCATATAAAATGGTCTTTAGAGCAAATCATTTTTCGACCGCATTAGATGTAAAGGCGTTTTAACAGATATCTCAGCATTCTGTGCTGAGCAATAAAATGTTTTAATGAAACATTTTTTAATAAGACCAAAAGTATGCTACAAAAACTAACATTAATTTACTTCAAACAATTTCACTAAAATTTGTTATTTTTATATTTTCGTTGTCTATCTCAAGGAGAGGGCGAATATTCTTTCTATTCGAAGCCATTCTCACACTTTTTTCTTTCGTTTCTCAGAAATTTTCTTATGGCAACAACAAACAACGATAAATTTTTGTAATAAGTTTTGGTTCTTGTTACAGCTAAAATGACATAAACTAGATACGGCGACGAAATGATAAAAAACATCTGGAGTTTATTAAACAAGTACCAGAAAAAAGCCAATTTCGAGTGGAAAGTAAGAACTTTGATCGACTAAATATGCACACTCCACAACGAGCAGCCTTGATGATCAACAAGCAATTTTGACCTAGAGCTACCCTCTCTGTCTTTCTACTATTAAGAATGAAATTTTTATGTATTGTAGTGCGAAGCTGAGATCGATATCTGATATTCGCAATAACGACGAATACACTGAACTTTTGTTCAGCGTTTGTTGTTGAAGGATGACGCCGAACGCGTGTTCTATGGTCGATGCTGTGGTATCCGTAGAAAAATAAAGCCTACCCAATGTTATGTTATAGTATCCACTTTTAATTTTGATTTCAATACCGTCGTACAGCGCAGAAGCAATCTTCATAAAGTATATAAATTCTGAGCCAGTTCCAAATTTGGAATGCCCCTAAGCATGTTCGAGCATGTCTGCTCGTCTGTCCATCTGCGTTTCTGTAAAACTATGTAGTGTCTGTGGTGAACCTTCTCACGTTAGTGAAAATCAAGATATCGCCTACAAATTTGCAAAAGAATTTGAAACTGACTGACAAAAATGAAAAGCGAAAATTCTAGTGTCGAATATACATACCCCCCAAGAAATTTGAAAAGTCCCCTTCTTTTTGAACACGTTTCGTGATTTCAGTTTCGTGTTTTCACACTTAATAGTTGACTCCCACACGCACAACTTTTTGCTACTTTGACTCAAATCACTTGACACTAGAACGACCGAATGGATCAATATGACCTTTTCGAAATGTTGAACTTAAAGGAAGTAGTTATTAGATATGCAGAGTTTCAATACTTTTTTAGGCCTTTCTTATACATTTGAAAAATCATTTGAAAAGCCATAATCAATTTTTCGGAGGGGTGTGGTTTTCGAGATACTCCTAACAAATATCTATTTCTTCCGTTGTTAGTCATTTTAAGCCATACCTTATATGGGATATCTACAATAAGAAAATACTGAAACACATATTTGCCTCACATGCCTGTTGATTCCCTTAAAAAATTTCCCTTTCGAAAACCTGTGACCAAGAAACATGTGCTTTCTCCGATTGTAGAGTTGGCATTAAAATTGTATCGTGCTAGTGAATCGATCGAAATCGTTTTTGGAACGGGAATGCGGGGTGGCTCTGACGAACAGTTGAACAGCAGATCTTCGAAGATATCTTCACTAGATCGAAAGTTGTAGACATAAATGTCAAAAAATGTTGGTGTTTCGTCAAAAGAGTCTCAGTTTCGAATCTATTATGAGAGCGTGTGTCGCCAAATTACAAGCATTTTTTCACTTTTGTCTTTTAATCGGTCGAGGAGTGCTTGTGCCAAATTTAAGTCACCTGTCTTCGTGTTTGCGATTGTAGCGATGGGTCAATGTGAGCCATATGCAAAACGTCGGTAGTTCTAGTGTTAACCCAAGATTTAGATGAAAAAAAGTGTGCTCTGCTTTCACTCAGCGAACTAATATCTTTTACTTTAACCATAAGTGTATGACAACGCAACTAAAGTAAAATTAAAATGTTATTAATATTTAATTTTTTACAAAGCAAAAAAAAAAGAAAACAATATTCACCAAAAAAATGCCAAATCATGTGCGCTTGATGATTATCGTTTTGTCAGTGAGACCAAAGAATTCAAAATAATTGTCATGATCATTACTTGCAAGACAATTTATTATTTTCTTCTCATTTAAAAGTTGAAAAGAAAGAAACGGGAGTTTATCGAACGAAAAGTTTTTTTTCATATTTGTGAAGCAACAGCAGCAGAAACGCATTTATTGTATCCATTTTTATTTAGGTTCCTTATGAAAGTAAACAGTCAGATGTTTTTTCTTTTTTGCGGTTTTGCGACCACCACGTAAAAATATGGACCGGCCTAAATACCTAACAGGTAACGCACGTTTCACGTAACGCAATACCTTCATTTCCACGAGGAAGAGATAGTTTACGACACACACACACACAGGTACTATACATTTGGACAGCGGGACAGTTAGACGTTTGAAAAGAAAGCAAACCTAGCTGCATTCCGAAATTGACGCTGGCCACAAATTTATGTGCTTTATGGGAGTTTTGAAACTTGCTCTTGTGCGTCATAAAGGCATTGGGAAAAAGTGAAATTATGACACACTATAACATTGGGTACGCGTGGTCAATTTTTACCGCTTTTGGACAGGGTTGACAGCATATCCCATAGAAAACACGTTTAACGCGTTTTTGAAGATCTATCTCTTGTAGTCTATGAGTAATGGATAAAAAGTCAATCTTCTATTGCTTTTGAAGAACAGAAGTGTTTTCAGTTTACCTGGTACTGTAGACTTGTTCTTGGCCCACGGTTTGGCGCATTTGCAACAGTACGCTAACTGCAAGAACTTTCAAAGTTGCGGCCAGAAGAATGTCTACAACAAACATTACACACGGAAAGGTGGACAGACAGACATGCTTAGTTCGATTCACAATTTGATGTTGATCAAGAATACACTCTGTGGGATCGTTTGCCGCAAATTGAATTAACCCCTGAATATACCCCCCACCCTTTGGGGGGCATTAAAGAAAGAAAGAAGATTTTTTTATTTTATTATTATCAATGTGTTAGTTGTTGTTAGTTTGTTATAAATGTTGTAATTAATTACAAATTCGGGCACATTTCTAACGAATTCTCTTAATGACAGATGCACGAAATTTTCATATGACAAAACATCCAATTGCGTTGCGTTCAATAATCTCATTCGTCCTTTTACGCTCCGTAAGTTTTATGTAAAATGGTTTGTTGCGTATGTATGTAGTTTTGAAAAAATAAAATGCACTTCACATATCGGTCCCTGTCCGCTGTCGAAAAGTTGGGATTGTGTCAATTTTGTCGTTAAGTTTATGTATACGTACAACGCTGATTAAGCAATAAATAGTAAGTCTCTTTATGACTGCGAAGTTTTGAGGTGATTTACCACAAAACGGACCAACTGTGCGTAGGCTATTAGGTCGTAATTAGTTTTTGGTCTTTATAACCGTTTTTAATACTTTAATTAAAAAATGCATGTTATTATCTTTTTCTGCAACAACATGGCTGCGCAACTTAACACTTATGAATGTATGTTTACTAGTGGTAAGCTAATCGATTGACAAACGCAATATATCTCTTTTATTCTTTTCGATAGGCTAGTGTCAGCTACGGTTGTCATACAAGGTATAAAGAAATAGCTTTTGTCAACATTAAATTAAATTAAAATTTAAAACTTAGTCCAGAGTTAACGATGGCCTCTCCGAGACTTACATATACGAGCCCTATAGGGAAGAAATAGTAGATTTGTTATAAGATGCTATAAGATATCAACTCATTAGACCTAGTAAGGCTCGTAAGGTTGTGTGTCGTGTGCCAAGATTGCTAATACAAGAGCTATATGTCCCCTGATTCGTAGAAGAAATTCGTGGCGCTACTAATTCCAAATCATTGCAAGAGTCGTCACGAACTCGAGCGAAGATTTGTAGTGCAGTCGAGTGTTTGACTCATAGTAGTAGTAGTACTAGATAGATCAGGCCCTCGGCTGGCAAAATTTATTTTACATATTTTCGCCCAGCTACTCAGTGGCTGACCACTTTTATAAGAGTTTATTGGTTGAATGTTCATTCTCTCATTATTAGGCGCCACAAGGTCAATTGTTTGCGAGGCCTATATACAATTCATAGGCCCATGAGTAGCCGAGTAGCTAGAGTAGCAGCTACCAAGTCTGCCTTCGTGGGTTCGAATCTGAACACGGTGGAGTTTACTTTCGTCGTAGTTGTAATAAGTGGTAAGTCGGTCAACGCACAACAGTTTCTGATTGCGCACATACCTACACTAGGCTGCGTTCGCTTCCGTACCTCTTTCTCCTTCCCCACTTCCTTCCAACGGTGACCATGCTACACGAATAGGGACCGATTGCTCATATAATAAGAAAAGAAAAAAATGGGAAAAAAATATCCTTTCTATCCGAACACTAGATGCTTAGCCTTTTAAATTCTGATATTCGATTTGCTAGTAACTAGCCAATCACGTTCAAGGGCTATAAACAATGCAAAATTTACTTTAGTAGGTGTCCACTTTTGAAGAAGAAGTTCTCGCTATGCATTTGTCAATCCATGAAACGGTTTGCACGCAGCAGATATGGCGACACCCTCTACTGGCTTCCTATGTCTTCAACAAAGTTCGGTGCGTTCAATCGTAGTGTTCGCTCTGCAAACAGTGTAGACAGAAGCCGTGTTTATTTATTCGGTATTCAAAACTCTTCTTAGATCTTCAATACGATCCATGCACAACCATGCCGTCTGTTTTTTAATTGCTGTAGCGTTCTTCGCGCAACCGATATGGTCACTGTATTCCAGTACTATTTGTATAAGAATGGTAATCAGGCGTCACTAAATTCTTGGCAACTATGGTGGCCACTTCAAAACTTCTTCACGTAAATGCAATTTACTTTATCCATAACGTCCCTTCCGAAATATTTTCAACTTCCTTGCTATAGCAAGGCACTTGCTAGACGGCACTTGCCAGACGGCACTTGCCAGACGGCACTTGCCAGACGGCACTCACTAGCTTCTTCCACATGTGAATGCCTTTCAGTGTGCAGGTTCCTACATTAACACAAAGAGACATAACTTCACTAAAAAAAAGGGGTTTCGGCGTTCGCACTGGGTTTCATAGTTCCACGTGTCCACCAGCGGTCACATTAAGTAAGTTCTTGTTCGTTTCTGACTTGTGATCCTAAGACCGTAAACTCTTTAAACTTTCGCATGCCTACAAGCTCTGGGTATTGAAAATTCGTCAAGTGGAGCGTAGTTAGACGCAATCCTTTCATCTCCGGTCACAAGTGGTGGCATGGAGTGAACATATCTTCTCGTATGAGCTCTGATGGTAGTAACAATATCTCAAAGCTATAAACAACTGGAAATTTGTTTATGACAGTTTGTTAAAGTGTCGGAATTTGCATAAGAAATTTTTTTATGATTTTTATGCTTTTTTTATGTGAGACAAGGTAAGTGTGTTTTTATATAAACATGTGTATAAATTACATCTGCACTTATGTCATTTTCGAATCAGGTGCACTCTCGTAATGATATTTGTTTGTTAGCTTCAAATTCAATTCAATTTTATGAAGTTTTCCTCTTTATAAATGCATTTGACGGCGCACATATTGTGCAGAGAGAAAAAGATGACTTTTCTCTAAAAAAGAAAAAAAAAAAAAAGGAAATAATTTCTTGTCGATTTTGAATTTTTCCTTCACATATATGTCTATAATGAGACAAAATAAACTTTTTGCTGATTCCTTTAGGACGACGATGGCAAAGGCGAAGAGAATATTTCCCTTGCTTATTATGCGTTTGTAATGAAATTCATTTTTATATGCATGTATGCATGTGCACAGTATGCTTATGTTCTGCAATGAATTTTAAATAACATTTATGGTATTAAGTGGTAAGTGCAAGAATATTGCATACGCAGCTATTTCTGGCTTGCATGAAACCGAAAACGAAACGAATGCAATAAAATGAATGAAGAAAGAAATCCCTGCAGATTAAATAGGAATTGAAAGTCGGTCCAGTGTCAGTCACTTGTTTGCCCTAAAAAACGAAAGAAACTGCCAAGTCTTGCCATGAGTTGTTTTGTTTCTGTCCGACAGTCCAGTGTGCTACATGGCAATGCATAAGAGAAAAAGAGAAAGAGAAAACTAAACGACGATACGCCAATAAAAAGAACTTTGGCTTTCATTACAAACTGGCTTAATTTTTCCAGTTATTCAGAAACGTTTGGGGATAATGGCTCCAAGGGCATCTACAGCCTTTTACTGGCATTAAAGTAATCCGAAAATTTCATTTTGGATTCGTTCACCATCTAGAAGTTTTTGGAGAAATTTCTCACATATCCATCCACAAGCATAAAAAATTTAAGCGCTTTGAGATTCCTCTTGGAAGTGACAAACATTCTCACTAACTTAATAAACCTTTACGTCGTCGAAGGCTTTCAATATGAAAACTTGTCTTACATCCACCATTAAAAGCAGCGCAAAAACGACAGTCGTACAAAAGAAATACAAAAAAAAAAAAAAAAAACTAAATAAATATTTGCAGAATTTCCAACAAACGCACGCGGACTTGCATATGTAAATATGTATATATACATAAATGCATGTGCAAAATGTACGTGCAACTGTATACGAGTACGTAGTCGCACAACAAGAAAACACTGACTATGACAGCATTGAAGAGAGTGACAGTACTACTTGTCATATATGACAACCTACATGTTGAAAAGTTATGTTGAACAATTTCTGCTTGTCTAATATAATCTCCACACTTGAATCAGCGATTCCCAACATTTTGACATTTTCTCATCGATAACATATAAGAAAGGTGTAAAGACTTTTGGCAGAACCTTAGCACCTCATGCAGGGGACCATAAGAAAGCCCCCATAAACGATACAAACTGTATTGATCCGTCCATCAAGGGGAGAGACGTAATTATATAAAGGTTTGTTTTACCATTTGAAAGAATCTAGTCATGTTCACCGAAGACTCCATACACTCTCTATCAAAGTAAAATTTTCGTCCGTCCTTCCGTCCTTCCGATCATTTGTCGAAAATCCAAACTTAAAAAAGAGTTTGGATGACAGTTACCTTCCGGATGACACGACAAAACAATTGTTGTTCGTTTAAGTCAAACCGATCATTGAGCCATTTTCCTGAGCTGTGAAGCGCTGTTCCTTGCTTCTTTTATATCGTTCGAGCAAACGAAAAATTTTATCTTTCTTTAATGGAAACCCCGCTGCCATGGTTGTTAGAGAAAGTGTTTTTGTGTTGCAATATGTTTTGTGCTTATTGTTGACAGATGTCAAAATTATTAAAAAAACTTGATTAACACATCCGCGGATGTGAATGTTATGCCGTTCATTTTCACTGTGATGCGAGTGTAAGTGTTGATTAAAGAAGTGTAATACTTCACGTGAAAACTATAGCATATGTGGCTCGTACATTTCTGTACACTAGGAAAAGACCGGGCTCTCTCATTGTATATTGTTTTCTCCTTCTCTCGCGCATTCGTTTAATGACAGCATTCACGTCACCTCAGTTGGAAAACTTAGTCTACATGGTCGTGAATGCTTCTGCATTCATTGTATATGACGATTAATTTATGATCTTCTAACTATCCGTAGAAGATGTGTTCCATCAGATTTTGGATACCATAACTAGTTTTAAAATAAATTGACAGTCAATTGTTGAAAAGTTTTATTACCCCTGAATCCTACTCCTATGCGTATGGTTTCGACTGGTAAAGTTTTAAACTCAAGATAAACGGATTGTAAAACTAGAGGCACACAAGGTACATATGACTAAATCGATTTACATTTGGTCGGGATGGTCAGGAATGTGAATCATTGTTGGGATCTCTGGATCGTATTCTATGCGTCACAAAGCCCTTTTTTTGATTTCAGAGAACTAACATTACAATAATATTTTGAGAAAGAACTTGTTATAGTGTAGTTACTATCTTTCCCTACCTGCCTTTCGCGCCACCCACGAATCTAGGATTCGCCAGTTTCGCGGCGTTTCTGGATCAGAGAAAGGTTTAGTAGTTAGGATGAAGCACTCTTTGCTCAGCTTAGAACTATGCTTGCTTTGTTAAATTATATCTAGTTTTCACCGCAAGGGCTAGCAGAATTATTTAATTTAAGTCAGTGTAAGTTTTAGTGCGTAAACTTGGAAAAATAATTGCGAAAGCTTGCATAACGTAACAAGGACTGATTATATTTGACTTTTGCTTATAGCATCGGCATTATTGAAGTAATTTATTTATTATCAAATAAATGCACTAAGATTCCGTTGATATGTTAAGTTATTCTTAGCCAGGTTACACCTGACAGGACATCACACTAAATATAATAAGAAAATGACTGCCACGTTATCGTTGCAACAAAAGCATAACATCCCCGAAAATGAAGAGAGTAAGCAAAGCAAAGCGTTTCAAAGGCTCTTCAGCTACATAGAGAAATTTTCCAAGTTTTCTATCTACTTACGGACACATCTAGAAAGTAAAGTCGAGAGTGCTAGAATTGGAGGTTGACATCAAATTTGTAGCTCGAGGCATGATTTTAAAGCTACAATCAATAGATGGACAGACAGACGAACTAATCTCAATTTTCTTTGTGTTATTTGTCAACTCTAGGTCTTCAATCACGTCATATAGTCGATATAGGAGTTCAAACGGTTAATTTAGCATGAAAACGTGTATCTTTAGCTTTAGTTCACACGACAGGCTACAGTGTGTTCAAGTTGGGGAATCACTGATAAATTGTTATGTATTACTTAAATGGTTTTTGGCGGCAAAAACCATCTTCACGTCAGCTTTGGTGTTTTTTTCGTTTTTTTACCACTAATCAAAACATCTTTTGTACAAAATACTTTCATATCGAACAGGTAGGACGGGTGAGTTCGTTCATACTGAGTATTTGTGAACTCAGCTCTTATTTTGAAAATCTTTCTTTTCTTCCTTTTGTTTTTCTTTTTTTTTTTTTTTTTTTTTCTTATAATGATAATATCTTTTTCATTGGTTTTGTCATTTTATTGAAGTTTAAAACCACATAACCCCCCGTATGCCAGCGACAACAACAACAATAGCAACAATAATAAGAATATACATAAGTAACAAGCAAACGTCAATTTCATCTTTGGCTCTTTTGTTTTTCCGTTCATATGTCTGTTGCCTTTGTCTCTTTATCGGTGTATGAATGACTGTATCTGTCAGACCATCACTACTATTCTACTCTTACATTGTAATCAAGATATTTTACTGTACTGTATCGTTTGGTTGGTTGGTTGGTTGATACGTTGGTTTGGTTGCTTGCTTCGTTGATTTTGTTATTGTTTTCATTTCATGTTGCGTTTTAATTTTCTCCGATGACAATTGTCTACCGAGATGTTCACATCTTTTGTTTTTAATTATTGATGGTTTGACTTCCGTTCTAACTTTGATTACAATAGAAAAATCATTTCGGAAGCGTGAAAGGAAACATAGAATATTTTGTTGTTATACGATCAGTTTTTGTTTTTTTTTTCTATTCTCTTTTTATTCTTTAACGCTCTAGTTAGTAAAGGCATTCTTTTAAAATCATTTTTTTCTTTTTGTACATTTAACTTTTCGTATCTCAATCCACTTGTGATACAAGGATATATTAAGTTTGTGCTGATGCATGCAACACTCAGAATGACTTGAGATAGACCCGTTTTTTTATTACACTTATCGAGACGGAAGCATTTCCTGAAGCGATCTAAGCTTGTTTATCCATTTGTCCGTCTGTCCATCGGCTCATCTTGCATACTTCCGTCCAACGTACAAGTCACTACTTGTAAGATATTGTAATGGTTTCAAATTCAACCGAAAATACCCTGTAGGTAAAGCCTTAAAGGCTGAGATTCTGGCATTTGCAGGCTGATGGACTGTAAGAAAATGATCAATGAAAATATGCTATTAACCCACAAGCTGAGGCGATCCACGTTAGATATGCTTTTTACGGCACATTAGGGAATAAGCAGAGAAATAATCTTAGAAATTGGCAACGTGCACATCGGCAGTGGTCCTCGCGAATTCTAAAATGGAAACGATTATATAGTTAGAGGGCACACAAATAACAATTTTTTCGAAATATGCATGACTTGCGATATTTTATGAATCTTCTAATGTCTGCAATTAAGTTCCATTATCTCTAAAGCCACATTCTCCAAATAAATTCTTTTAGAAATCGCTTTAGAAATCGCCTCTTATATAAAAGTCATGAAGAACGGAACAAACTTACAGCACAGCTATAACAGCTCAGGCAAATATTGCCCGCTTCCCTGTATTCCTGAACTTTCGAGTTGTGGAATGCGACCCAGAAAAAAGGCGTGTTCGAAAACTGATGTAAATATCGAGCGCGAAACTTTGCTTACTTGGAAATTTATGACATTTATTTGGAGAGCATATCCTTGGGCTGGACAAAGACGACGCGACAACGTGTACCTTCAATGAAATCATGAACGAAAATTCCAAATGACTGACTTAATTTTGTAGCGTTTTTCCCTAAGACTTTGTCAAGAAATTGACCACATTCGTCGCTCTGACCGTGGCATTAGCTCAATGTGCGCTCACATCATGTGAAACATGAATGGCACAACAGTCCAAGCACTCCAAGTCGAAATTATATTGAAAATCGTGCAGCGGTATTTGAAAATAGCACTTCCAGCGTGACAGATGGACAAAACAATCGCTTTAATTCGCGAGAGGGGCAATGGCCAAAAGGTTTTGGTAACATTACCCAAGTTTGCGATTCTTTTCAATTAACCTCTTAAGGACCTTCGCTGAATCGTTCAGGAGGGTACTCCTACGAACGCGTGTGTGAACGTTTTGACGCATGGTTCAAGGTATAGGCAACACTATCTCCTATGAATGCCGGCCCATGTGATGACTTGGCATTGACAACTGAGGGTAAGGTGTACAGCGGCAAGGACGAAAGTAACTTGTCCACTGTCGCACATCATCATTTGCAAGAGAATAAATAGAGGATAGAAGTTCGATATTGTGGAGGAAATGCTCTTATCCATCGATCCTCCAATGGGTGTAATGTTAAATCCGTGCTCTTTTGACAGGAAATGTTTCGCAAATGTGGGAGAAAGTAAATAAATGTAAACATTGCCGCAGACACGCTCAAGTAACAGAGACGAATAACAACACGCGTTTGATGTAAATGTAAAAAGCAATAAATGATTTTTTCTGCTCAGGAGACATGTTTTTCTTCTCTTTCCCACTTAACGTCAAAAGGGTCCTAGCGTGCGGTGTATCCATAAAAAAAAAAAAGGGTGCCCCAGTATAGCTGAATAAAACATGTTTTCACGTGACGTCAGTGAACATTGAGCTAATTTGCCATACAAGAGCAGCAAGCTTTGCGATCCAAGCGAAGAATGTCTCACATTATCTGACATAATTTTGGGAAACTCACTACAAAATTAAGTGCGACGCATTTCGAATTTTCGTTTACGATTTCATTGGAAATGAAAGTCTTCACGTCATCTTCTTCCAGCGCGATGACAGCATTCCACCATTTTGCGGGAAAGCAAGCTTTCGCAAACAATGTATAAATCACCCTCGAAAATTCCTGGCGGCATATGAAGACTGGCGGTTGTTTGAATGAACAGGTGCTTCTTCCAACAGTGCAGTGATGCAAATGGAATTTTATCGTCCTTTGCTTTAAAATCTTTCCCACAATTTTTTCTTATTGGAATACAAATAACTTTGTGTTCAACACAAATGTTTTCTGTAAACGATCACAAGTTCTTTGCTTGCCCAGGATTCATTTACGGTATATATCTAAACTTTTCCGCACAAAGTTCAGATACAATTGCAATAAAAAAGTACACAGTGGCATGGGGTATAAGAAACTGTGCAGTACTGAATTTGTTTTTATTTACGAAATTTGCACTGATTAGGCTCGAAAATGGCCCTGATTCGCTTGCGGATAGGCTCACTATTTGCACAAAAGATCGAAAAATGGCAGCAAATAGGTTTTGTTATGAAAGTAGTTCACCATTTCGGCTCATGATTTTTGAAGTAGCACAACTTTCAAAGTATCCGGACACCATTCAAGTAGCGAACTTGAGTCTACTTTGCTTTGTTATCCCTAAAGCAGCCCTAGGCTAGTTTTCACATATAAGTGCGCCAAGGCATGTGCAAACTTCATGGCTTTGCATAGCAACGTTTGTATTAATGCATTTGAAACAAAGGCATTTCATCTCGAAAGCTCTTGAGAGTTTTGAAGAGAAAAAGAGAAAAAAAAAGCAATTTGCTCTTAACCTAATTGCAATTACCTTACTTCGGCCGATTTTATAACAGCTTTGGGCGGTGCATCCCAGTAGTTTGGTGCTGGGGGTACCCACTGACGTATCATTTGGTAGTTACCCTCAAGCAATTCCATACTTTCGATAACTTCCTGGTCGGAGTCTTCGTCATTGTTGCCCGCTAAACTTAAATTATCCTCTGAATTCATTTCTATTAATTGTTACATTAAGTAAACACAACCATAGATTTTTTCATACATCGTCACATCACCACGCATTCACGCATTCACGCATTCACGCATTCACGCATACATAGAAAGGTATCACTAAAGCTGTAGCTGCAACTGTAGCTGGGAAAGTAACGCGCAGCAAAATGTGATAGTAACGCGTAATAGTAGAGAAAGAAGTAGTAGAGAGATAAAAGCGGAAAACATTTTTTAAGTTTCTTCTTCTTAAAGATTTTCATAAGAATTGTAATGCTGCGCACGCATGTAGCGGCAAAAGGCAGGATGGAGACAAACAATGCGATAATAATGTAAAGAAATCAAACAAAGAAACCGTTAATGCCGGGACAATGACATTACTTGCGAAGACGTTGTTTTTCTTAAACAATAAAACTTTCATTTTTCCTAAATTTTATTCTTCAAATTTTCATTAAACTTATCTCCTTCAATAGCGTATTAATGCACTTTTTCTTCAACTTTTATATTAAAATTTGCACAAATACTTTTTGTTTTCGAGTTTTATAAGATTTTCTTTGTTTTTTAGTTTCTTGCTCTTGTTTGTTTGTTTATCAATCGTATATATATATATATATATATGTATATATATAAAGGAGTTAGTTCGAGTTAAATTTAATTTCCAAACGTACCCGCTCACGTTGCAATCGAATTTGTTCTAATCGGCAAAATTTTCCAGCGTTTGTTTTGGCTCAAAGTTTGGCAGTCAAACATACTGCAAACGCACTAATACACGCATACACACACACACACACACACAAACACGAAATATATCTAAGTACTATTTAAGTGTATGTGTGATGTATAGTGTTTGGCATGTTGTTAGTTATGCTTTCTCGCCATGGTACTCTGTTGCTGTTGCTGTTGCTGTTGCTGTTGGGCTTCACTTCATAGAGTGCTACATAATAATACACACGGGGGTAAAATTTTATACACACGTTTCATTATTTCGTGTGCTTTTGCATCCCTTTTTCCGTTTTGGTTGTCCCTGCTCGTAGCGTTACAAAATTAAAAAAAAAACAAAAAAGGAAAAAACCTTCTTATGCGTAGTTTTACTTCTAGCTTTTCGTTACTGTTTTTACTTTACCGTTTTCTTTGTTTGGTTTGCATTACCACTGCTGCTGCTGTTGCTGTTGCCTTTGCTGCTGCTGCTGCTATTGCTTGCCTAAGCCAAGTATATGTTCAGTGGTTATGCACATGTACGCAAACTTACACATCGGCGTCAGTGTTGTTTTGTTTGTAGTTTGTAAGATACTTTATATATATACATATATGTATATCAAGAGGATAGGATAGACGTGAAGTGGAGTGGAGAGGACCAGTTTTTATTTCTATTTTATTTTTTTTTTTCTTTCTTTACTAAGCACAAAAAATAAGGGTTCATTTTTGTTATAATTTAATGTTTTTGTGTTTGATTTTCTTTTGTACCGTTCGTTTGCATATTGTACGAATTTTCTTTATATCTGTTCCGTTCGCTATCTTTTCAACGCCATACAGACCATACAGACAATACATTGAGCTACAGTTACACAAATTGTATTCACTCGCATTGACTGCAGCGTTTTCGTTAAGACACGAAAAGTTTTTTTTCGCAGATATGAGACGAATTGAAGGAAGAAAGGGTTGCTTTGGTATTGTATTTAAGGGAAGACCTGGTTCTCTATTTAATATTTGGTGCTTATATGTATGTAACAAACTGCTCAACACATTAGCATGCTTGTGTTTTTGATTTGCAGCAAAATGTTGACCCGATAATCTTCCTTTGTTCGGATTTTTGCAACAATAATCACTGATGATGTGCCAGCATTTTCGAAATTAACAGCAAAACTATTTATGCGAAAACCCCTTAAGTGATAAAACAATTACAAAGCAAATCATTCTCTTATATACCTACGGACTCTTTTTTCGTTCTCATTAAAAACGATCAATCACTCAGATCATGTTACCTACACGTAACGCATAATAGGATGATTGTCACAAAGAAGTGGGAAAAGAGAAAGAGATATACGGTGTTGCCGTGCACCCAGTCGGTAACTTATTGTAGCTGCATCCAATAGTAATCTACCGCACTGACGTTTCAACCAACGAATACCGACTTAGTGGTCACGATTCTTATCCATCCGGCTAATGAAACATTAAGCGGGATGTCCCTATGGATAAAATCTATATGCCTCGGTTTTGCGAACGACCTCTAAAAGAGTTTCGTAGCGGGTTTCAGGTATGTTCAACTCACTACAATTCCATCAACGAACTCGCACATGGAGCTACACTGAAGCTGGAGGCTTGAACACTGTGAAAGAAAAAGTGCTAACTAAATAAGCCTCGCTATTTAGGGCGAACGATAGATCTCTGTAGTTGTATCCGCTATATTCGATTTTTTAGTTCGGGCGTGAAGTGACTCAAAATTCATTTCTTACGTCACCAAGTATGCTCATTGCAACACTATTACAGCGGGAGGAAGAGCATGCCCATACTGGGCGTATACGATCGGACGATCAGCAATTAGTTACACGTGAAAAGATCCCAAGCTTGTTCAATGTGGCGTAATCTTAGCAGTCCAATATCATGCCGGGAGTATAAAAACTTGCGGGGGAGTTTTACCCCCCTGGAAAAGCTAGACGGGCAAGTTCGGCTGATCGAAACCGTTATTCTTTTTCTCAGATATGACTATCTTGCAGCACATTCGTGGGGCTGCAGTACAAAATACACCCATAAAGCTACCAAATAAAAAAAAACACCGCAAAGAAAGTAAACTCAGCTCTCACCCTCAAGGTAAATGATCGACTCTTAACGGTAATAATGTGCAATCAGAACCTCAATTCTCTTTCCCCGTACAGATAAGTTTATTTCAACACCGCCTGCTGTGAAGCTGGAGGGAATCTGTAGAGATCTAGGAATAAGCCGCTAGGATTAAAATCAGAAAGTGCGATGCAAATCTTACTGCTGTTCTGACGCAGCTCCGGAATGCCTGGCACGACTTTCATTGAACGCAATCATCTAATCATTACCAGAAACTACGCCTCCAGTCGCTCATTTCAGCAAGAAGGACTTCACAAGGGTTCACAATTGCTCTCTGCTCACTGCTAAAACAAATCAATTTACAAAGCAGGTAAAAGACATTAGGTTAAGAAGAAAGTACAAATAAAACCACACCCCATAAAAGCGCACTTTTATCTTTCGTCATCAAAAAATCCTCTTTAGCTAAATTCTTTTTCTCGCTTTAGTTAAGATAGGGATGAAACTAAGCCGCTCTAATACGAGGCAACCAATGCAAAGAGGCTCATGCATTTTGTGACAACAACTGTGCAGCTGTGTCCTGGATTGAAAACTCAAAAAGGTTTATTTCAAAAGCGATTCAAAGCGATTTAGATGATCCCCGAAAGAGTAAGGAAAGAGTAAGGTGAACTTTATAACACAATCGGGGCAAGTCCAGATTTTCGAAACTCAAATTTCATAGCACACAGTGATTATTATCAAAAGAGTGCAATGTGATGCCCAAAAAGTAAGATCTTCAGGCTAAATTACACGACTATGTCGAATATCATAAGCACTGTGACAGGTATCTGTCTCAAATTTCTCAAAACAAACGCCACTAGCGTTCCAGTTGCACTTGGTTTTGTACGAGACAAAAAGCATTTTCTCCAATGTCTGTGAAATAATAGTTTCTGAATGGTCAGGACGTCGGAAGACGTGTTATTACAAGCGATGAAACTTGAAGCTATGTCTACGGTCCAGAAATAACCGATCAATTGAGCGAATATCGGGCAAAAGGCGAGCCGTGACTAAGAAACTGCGCCGAAATCGCTCAAAAATGAAGATGTCGTGGTGTTGTGCACTATGAATTCCTTTCGTCCGGCCAAACTGTTGACGCGGAATATTATTCGAGTGTTATTGCGTCCTTTGCGTGAAGATATTTGCAAAAAGAGGCCGAAATCGACTTAAGAGAGGAAAAGTTAAATCGGTCTTAATTTTTGGAAACACTGTATAGCATCACCATCAATCAATATGACCATCGGTGGAGACGTAAACTGCTAATGTGTGATGTCATTTACATTCAAGCATTAATTTAATATCAATTTGTCCAACAATACCCACTGTACAAGGCATTCAAGTACCGCTATAACCTAAACAATTGGGCGAAACTTTACATGTGAGTATTGTATGTACACACATATGCACGATTACCTATATATGATATCTAAGCATGTAAACCAACCTATGTAAAGTTATTCATGTATTGGTGAGATAGCGCGAATTTTAATTCACTTTTACTGACGCATTAAAAACACACCATCATCTGTGGTAAAATTTACCCCTAAGCGTTTTCATATTAATTTACTCACGTGCTTTACCTTAAATGTGCATATATGTATATATATATGTATATATATATGTGTGTGTGTGTGGAAATACGTGGCTGAATGAATGAAAGCACAGTTCTCTTCCATTTATGTACATAAGTATATTAAGCGTTTTTAATGGATTGTGTTTTCTTTTTTCCTTTTTTTTTCATTTTTTTTCCTTTTTTTTCGACTTTCGTCGGAAAACATTTATATGATTTCTATTCGCAACAGTAGCGGTCATAAAATCATCGTTTCGATGGCTAACATAAACGCAAGGATTTTTGTGATGAGATACTTCTCTCACAGACCATAGCGTGCTTATATAGTTATGTATATCCATATATGTGTGTGTGTGTGTGTGTGTGTGTATGTATAAGGCTAACATGTAAATAACAAATTCAAGGAATGTTTCACATACTTGTACGCACGCAAGTAAAGGTGTATACGGCCGCATTATATGCTGTGGGTGTTAAAGGAGTGATCGTAAATTTTTATGGGTTTCTTTTCTGAATATTTATTGGTATTTAACATGTCTGGTCGCTATAGAAAAACATATGAGTTGAGTGTTTTTGCAAAGATACGCAACGCAAAAGCCAGCACTTGAAAACCATTTTCAAATTGTAATTAAAAATGAAAATGTTGTTCTATAGGTTGGCGTTGGTCATATAAGTAAGTATACGAGCAGCCTGCTGCTGTCTGTTCATATAAAATTCATATAAAATTTTATGCCTTTAACAGCCTTTCTGCTCGAATTTGTTGTAATAACAATCTATGAATATATAAAATTTTTAGATTTCGAAGCACATAAACGGGGGAGGACAAGAATACACTAATTTAAAATTTTTTAATTAATTGCTTAACATTTATGTGCTTTATGGTAATTAAATTATAAACAGCAAATCTCCTAATCTTGCCGGGCTATGAAAAGTCCATGCGGCTTAAGATCTTTTTCAAAAAAAAGTCATGGGAAAGAAAAATGATTGAAAAATATGACAAAATGGCGATATCGACCGAGCAGCTGGAAACACAGCACATATGCCTTTTGTACGATAATTGGGCGATAATCTAGATAAAGATGATCGAGAGATATCATGAATAACGTGTACAAGACAAACTGCCGATACTTGTCGTCATGGTGGAAGAGTGACTCGAAAAATGCGACATATATCTCTTATATGATAAACTGGCGATAATACCGTCAACGTTAACATCGTCGAACGGCAACTCGCCAAATATTACAAATATGTGTGATATGATGAAATGACTACCAGCCATCCAAGACCGATCGGTGAATCGGTGAACACCATATGTATAATAAATTGACGATAATGATGTCGGGGAGTAACTAATTTGTCTGCTTCCGTTTTTTCGCATAATGTGAGAGCTCACAAACCTTCTAAGAATGTTTTCATTTAAAGGGATCATTTTATTGTTATGTTACACAAAAAAAAAAACCTTTGTTGAAACCAGCTTTTCTCAATTTTCACAAGTAAGTCAAAGATGTCAAAAATGGCTCCAAAACCAAAGGTATGGCTAAGCAATATTTGCTTCCACCCTCGCTTCACTCTGCCACAAAAGAAAAAGGAGAAAGAGAGAGCGCGATACAATAATACAACACCCCATACAAAATCCATAGAGCAAACAACCCTTAAGCCCCAAAATGTATGCAATACTTAACAACGGCATTGACAATGTGTCCGTAAGCCAGTGTAACAAAAGTGAAATTTGTTTGCCAGTTAAATGGCGCCACATGTGACGACGGTGGTAACCTGTATTCAATTCAATTTATTTAACTGATACCGCCTGCTTGGATGAAAAAACAAAAAACACGTTTGTTTTCAACGGGAAACCACGTGGGTTACTCTGTTTACCAACACACACGTTGTTAGCATATTTGTTGCAAAGGGGTCTGCAAAATTGCGCAATTTTGTCGTTGTTTTTAAACTGTAATGAAATTGTTCTTAGGAGTAAACAAGAGAGCACAAACATTACAACCAGCATTTGCCTGAAACACTAACACACAATAACAAAAATTGTAAAGAGTTATACCGCAACAATAACGCAACGAACAAATAATCAAACAATATTTAACAGGACATCCGACAAGCTGTAGCCAATATAAGTGTTGCAAACCATTAAATGTCTATAGCCCTGCCACTCGCAGCCATCAGGCAAGGTTTGAGTGCACTTTTAATGTTTATATACTTTTTATGTGGCATATGTGGAAGAACTTGTGAAAAATCGGGAAGGGGTTTATATAGATTTTATTTACAGCATTTTTGAGACTTTGCTAACGCAGATCATTTACTTTGGTTATCCTTTTAAGTTTTAGAACTTTGGCTTTTTTAAAGATTCCACTTTTTGTCATCTCTTTAAAAAGAAAAAATAAAAAATATTTTCATTCACTTTAAACTTCACAAGAAGGACAAATGCATGAAATAAGCGGTTAAAAGATCGACTACACTTCAAAACAATAACAGTTGTTCTTGAAGGGCCGATTAGTTACAAGGAACTAAACTTGAACGTCATAGTCGGAAAAGATCGCCCGTAAATATCTTGAACCATTTTGCCACACCTGTTCCAATATAAGACATTATGTGGGGAAGTGCCGTACACGCAGTCCAACTCAAACCACTTCTTATAGGATTTCTCCTTGGGCCAAACTATATGAGTGTAGCAGATTCCGAAAAAAGTACACAATTCGATACATTTAACAAAAAATGGGCAGACATCGCCGCATATTGTCGCAAATTCAAGCAAATGTCTGCTCTCTTACCTTGTCCCATACGAAATGAGTTTAATTTTACCCCCATCCGTTACATTTTCGCTTTCATTAATTGCACTTAACGAGTATAATAATCTTGTTTTCCTTTAAAAGGTTTCGCTTCAGTTAATATGGTGCGCGTATTCATCGAAATATCGATTCCATTAGTCGCTCTAATAAGGAATTTATACATTACACGAATCGTACATATAAAAAATTGATGTATGACTTATGACATTTTGTATGACAGTCGGTACATTTTATGGCATGTCTCCTGCTTAAGTCTATGTATAACTCATAGTTGCCAAATCGAATATACTCTGTGCTGTAAATGTTTTGTCTTTTTCACAGCAAGGAAAAGTGAGTTCAAAGACAAAAATAATAGAAATAACATAAAAGTGTATACATTTTGTGGCATGCCCGCTGCTTGGATCTAGTTGCCATATGGAACACACTCTAGGTGGTGATTGAAGACAATTTTTTTTGTTATAGTAAGAAAAGCAGCACCGAAATATAAGGATAATATAAATAGGCATACATTCCCTGCCCCATGTCCATAGTTCTACTACGAAACTTGTGTTTGCCAAAACGAATAAACTGTGCATTTACTGGGTATAAAAATCTTCTCCCTTATAATGAGTAACATATGAGTTAAAATGCAAAAAATCTTCTCTTATTTCTTTCAAGAGTCTCCTCACTTCATTTTATCGCATTTATTGTGTTTCGAATCTAAGACATTAGACTCTGTACACTTATAAGCCGTAATAAGAAATATCCCTTCAAAGATAGACAGACACTTTAGTTGTGTGACCATCCACATCTAATCACAAGTGGTATAGAAATAATTAAACAAACACGTTATACTTGTTATTGTGTTGTATCGTTCTCAATATCTAAAGCATCCTCGTCATCATGATCATCATCGTCGTCATCATCATCGTCCTCATCATCCTCAACAACATATTAACCCTCGTCGATAACTTTGTATTTATTTAAAGAAATGTCAAATGTTCGGAAAATGCAAAAAACCGCACACTTTCCAAACAAGCAAATAATTTAGAGAAACGCCCTTAAGAAATTGAAATTTAAAAAGCGAGATAGAGAGACGGATCTTCTTCTCTGAGTTGCACGCTTTAGTTGATTTTGTTATATTTGTACGATACGATTTCCTAATTCCATTTTTATTTACAAGCTAAACTCTCGAATTTATTTTAAGGGTAAAATTTAACACATTACGAGGGTGCAGTGCCCGCAAAGATACGGAAAGAACGCAGAAAGTGGGGTCTTTTTTTTTTTCTTTCTTTACTTAATTTGTTTGGTTAATAGCGAAACACGTTTGCTTTACGTTTTCTTTGTTTTTTTTTTTGGCTTGATGCACAACATGTTAAAGTTAATTCGAAACAAGAAAAAAGACATCATTCATGTTTTGGTCGAATTTTTAATACTTAGCAGAGCAGGAGATGAGAATAATGTAGATATGGATTTAGGGGGTTTTGCGACAAAGCCATAAAGTGTTGATGATTAAACGCTTAACTACTTGTGGTTAAGCCATTTCTGCAGTATAACCGTATTACCTCTTCATGGACCTTGATTTTTCGACATATTCCCTTTTACTTCATTCGGGGTAAGAAGATGTTCTTGGAATTTGCTCCTTATTGTCTTTGTCTTGTCTAAAATAATAAACTCCACCCACTATTAAGGGCTATCTTATAATCTAGGTCCAGGGTTCAAATCTTGATACTGAAGAACATACTTCTATAACGTTTATAACGTTTACTGTTGTAGCTATAGACAATGCCCACTTTACGATCTGTCATACATTTCTCAGGTTACGGGCGGCCCCCCTTGAGTATCGCCGTCTTTATACACCTGTAAGGAATGTCCGGTAATTGGGTGGTTATACTAAGGAAAAAAGGTATTGAAGTACACAAATCTCTTTATAATTGGCCCTAAAACTGAGTGAAAACGGTAACCAAGTATAACTTGTGTAGCAAAAAAATTCCATTTTTTTCGAGCATTTGCAGGAAGCAGCATTAGTCAGGAACTCCGACAAAAGACCGACGCCTACCTTCTTCGCATTAAGCGTTACTAAGGCAAGATTCCTCCTCTCCTCCTCCCTTCTATAACTTCCGCAGCTTCGATTGTTGCAGCTGCTAACCGTGACACGATTCTAACGACTTGATGTGTCTCTTATAGATCTCTTCCTTGTCTTTAGTAGCTGTTTAAATGGATACGATAAGAGATTGTCAGACTGTTTGTCTTTAGCAGCCGTACAAGTGGATACGATAAGAGATTGTCAGATGGTTTATTCGTCATTCATAGTTTATCGTATCTAGTAATAGGTTTGCAGTACAACTGAACATTTCTTTGTCTTAAGATAGTGTTTTTGTCCTCTTACGCTTTGCTTGTAATTGTTGTGCACATGCACGTTATTTCCTGCTAAGAATTGATGACATAAATGCGTTACAAGCTTCTTTAGTCTTTCCGACCAGACAGAGACATTACGAGTCGGGAACTTCTTTAAGTTTATAATTAAGCTGCGCTTCTTAGTGCCTGGAGTGTTCTTTCCACACTCGTTCTCTAGTATAACGGTCTGGTCACACTGTGTTTCTCAGAGACTTTCGTTTAGCATTCGGTATGAGTGAGCAATTCCTGATCTTCGAGCAGATACGAAGCGACGCTTGTTAGGTAGGTAACTGCAGTCATGTTCATGCCGTCATGCTTTTTAATTATTTTGCTTAGGGGTGACGGACCTTACTGGAACGCTTTGATGCTTAAATAGATTGCCGAATAGTCGGATGGGTAAATACCTAAAGTGCTTTTAGTGCAGTTATTCTAGCGCCCATAATTTTCAGTTTCGCAAAATCATTTCTGTTTATTTTCTACTCAAGATTGAAAAAATAGTCAACATTTAGTAGTTATGAACGACTTCATTTTGTAGAAGAAATATTAATGACTTGTTCATCAAATTTTGAAAATAAGGCTTCTCGCCTTGTTGGTCTAAAATATGAGAATAGCTTAGACGCCACTATAGTACTCTTATAAGAATTTTTTCAAAGGACTTCTTTGCCACTCGTCGATTGTGATGGCTTCTCAACCGAGTTATGCCCTGTGTGATGAGTTTAAATAGAAAAATGTGCAACAATAAATATCGTTAGTGTTAGTAAACTCCAGCGTTTTATATCTTTGCAAATCTCTTCATATTGATATCAAAAGTAATAATGCTTTTGGCATAAATATGCAAAATACCGTGACTTACTTCAAATCCAATCAAATCAAAGCAAATGAACTGTGCATTAACAGAGGAAATATTAAATAAAATTTAAATATTTATCCCCCTTGAAAGTGAAGAGTGTAAAGGGAAAGAAAAGACCGGTTTCTCGCAAATTGGGTTTAAAATAATTTAATATTACAAAACGGGTAAGATTGTCGGTATGCAAAATACATTTTTACATTCATACTAATCTACTAATACACGAAGCAAGCGTGTATGTCAAGCTTCGCTCAATGTACACAAGGGTTGACTTAACTGTACGTTCATTCAAATGAACATATATTCTATTAACCCATCGCATATTTATGAGTTAAAAGTAAGTTAAAATTTTGAATTTTGTTTTCAAAGAAACACAATAACAACACAATGCTCTCTCTAGGGAGTAATAGTACTAGTAGTGTTAGTAGACCATTCTATAAGCGGGGGAGGTAATAAGTGTTAATACGGATGTGGAGTGACAAACCTTATAAAAGTTAACCCTTTTACAAAATGATGTCTGATGTGATGACTATTTACAAAATCTTTTGTTAAATAATCATAAAACAAATACAAATGAATATTAAATCAGTTTGACGATATTGGAATTCCTTATGTGCAGGACATCGACGAAGAAGTCCCGGGACTAAACTATTGCGAAATTTGACTTTAGTCATCCTTATAGCCTTCTTCAGGGATACTCCCAAGGCTTCTCTAGCCTACTGACGGATCTTTTTATAGAATGATTGGTTAAGACGCTGTAGAGACCGCATTGATCACTTGGTAGAACCTCTTTTTAATATAAGCAAATAGATTTTTTTATAGAAGGATTGATTAGAATCCTCAGGATACGCGTCAGTTTCCGCAATGATCACTTGACGCATCCTTTTAAGACTTGAACACAGATATTAGTCACTGAGGGTCTGATCTGAAGAGTACCGTGGGACAGTAAATCGAACTTCAATCCATGCAATGTAGCAAACGTGCCAAATCAGCGACGCTTTGATATTTCTAGATCCACTGTGATTGAAGATTAACTGTTCCCAAGCTAATACTTACTAAGTATTTTCTCCCATCAAGGAGCAATGTTTACTCAACGCAAGAAAGAGTAACAAAAGTGGGGTCATTCAAACCGCTAGTAAACATTTAATCGAACGGAAGTTCAATCTTGCGAGTCGTTTTTTAAGGCCGGCGCTTTTTAAAATAATATAAATTTTTTGTTAAAGACGACGTCTATATGTCAGACCAGGGAATTATTGGTCGGAGTTTACGCATAAGTATTTACATATAAATAATATCCCTATGCCTACTTATAAATATGTATGCGTGTGTGAATGTATGAATATGTATGCATATACATCGGTATATAAATTTGTATAGATATATATATGTGTATATATGTATGTATATGTTTGTATATATGCGTACATATGTATGTAGATATGTTTTTTAAGATATGCTTCCCTCTAAAGGTATTTAGCATAAACATGCTTGCCTGTGCAAATATTCATTAATTGTTTTCAATTTATTGCTTGAGGCAATTGAAAAATAATTTCTATCATATTTTGCATGTACTTTTTCCAGCTCAAATGTTACAGTACTTTTTCCTTTTTTCCTAGAGTGGGCTACTCTTCGCTTTCAATTATGTTAATCATAAACTCACGATAATACAGACAATTAAAATACTTTATTAGATAGGGATAAAGGTCTACAGCATTCATAGAAAACTTTAATTTTGTCGAGCTAACGTCAGCACTGAATGCTCCGTACAGCTCGAGTTTCCTTAAAAGAGTTCAATTTCTTCTCTTATTCTTTTATTTCCTAAAGAGTAAATGAATTTATAAACGATTTGAGTTCACTTCGGGGAAGTCTATATCACCCGGCCGCTTTGCAATAAATAAAAGAACTGTAAGAAATGTTTCAGACTTTCCCACATCCGATCGAGTCTTCATAGGTAGACTCTGTCAACTGATAAATGTACAAATTTGAAATAAGTTTAAATTAAATAAAAGAATTTCCAAAATATTTTCCTGGAATTCGTCATTAATCATAATTTTATCTCTCCACAGCCAGACATTCATTTTTTAAACTTTTTAAAAATTAAAAGGCGAAGAATATAAAGTTAAAAAAAAAAAAATTGCATGAAACATTAAAAACGTTAGTTTTTAATAGTTTGATCTCTCTACTGCTAACAAAAAAAAAACATTTTGGAAAATTATATAAAAACAAAGTTGAAGAAAAATAAAAAGAGAAGAAGAAGGCAGAAAATTATTCAAAATTAAAAAAAGGAAAAAACAAAATTACAAAAATATAAAGAAAAATAAAATATGTAAAAGTAAAATAAATGCAGGTTAGAAAAAGTTAAAATAAAAAAAAATTAAAGAAAAACTAAGCAAAAAATTATTAAAAAAAACATGAAGAGAAAAAAAGGATTAAATTAGAAACGAAAAAGAAGAGAATATAAAAAATTTACGTGTTTGAAATGGTAAAAACAAATTTTAAAATAAAAAGAAAAAAAAATTAAAATTAAAATTAAAGCTAAAATACAAAATTAATAAAACAACACAAAACAAATATAAAGACATTAAACAAAACCTTAACCAGTAAATTGAACAAAGCATCCGTATGAAAACATGAAACTGTTTATTTCCGTCAAAAAATCTTGAGTTAATCACAGGTAAGGTGACGTCTTTTAATTATATATTTTTTATGACGTCACAAATCAAATTCGTGTGCAAATAATTTCGAAATAACTGAAATTCTAAAAAATTTTTTGCAAGAAATTTGAAAGATTTTCAATACAATTTCCCTTAGCCAAGGCTCTCAGTAGGTTTTAATTTCAAGCAACACAAAGGGGCAGGTTTTGCTGGAATACCGAATCGAAGCCGTCGGTCTGCTCCTCAAAATCGACCGAAAAGCAGTGCCCAAGGATAGTTAATGGGTATAAAATGGAAGAGAGTGATGCGACCAAGTATCGATTCCTGTTAGCTTTCTTTCTTAGGAAGCCTTTATAGAAAGATACCTGAGACAATGTAATGGCTAGCGATGAATCATATTTTGTTCAACTTTTGAAAGTGTTGCGTAATTGATCTTTTTCACTTAAAAAAAAAAATGCCCTGAAACTTGAAGTCGACGAAGAAAGAATTAAAATAAACAAATGAAACGAGAAAAAGCATAAAAATTAAAAATAAAATGTATAAAGAAATGGAATCACTCTAACGTTATGTAGTAGTCGGCTTGAACGAATCAAATTTGAAAATTTATCATTAAACGATTTAAAATGCCTGCGGGCATTCCATAATCGAACGAATAGAGGAGAATTGCATCTATTACAACTTATTTCCGCAGTTAGAATGATGCAAACAATATTTCTTTTTACGGTCCATGGCTTTCTTATGTATTTCATTCTCCCTTCATATTCCAAGTTTTATAAGCAAGTGGAATGTCCAAGCCATATGTATATATAAACACACGTACATTTCTAAATGCACATACCTACATGCATACATACATCATACATAGAGTTACTGCCTGCCACCGTTTTGCAGCTGGTGCACTAAACAACAGTAAGCAAGTAAGAATAACAGCGGCAGCAACAACGACAACAACACTAACAACATGCATGCATATGTATTCATACAATTACCTATTCATATATGTATGTATGTATGTATGTATGTATGTATGTATGTATGTATGCATGTCTATATGTGTATATTAGCATTACCGGGTTAATGCCGCGGTGCTGTTAGTGCCCTCACGGATGCATTGAGTGAACGTACATCCGCATCATGTGCGACTTTTATTGTTCCCGTTTAAGGCGATTCATTGTTGATTTGAAACAGTTCATAGTCCTCGAAATGTTTATGTTTTGTATGTATTTGTATGGTTGCCGCTGTAATTTTTATGCTCTCCTTCGCCTTGCCTTGAATTTATTTTTTCTCTTTATATACTTAGTTTTCATACCCATCACCGAAAGATGAAGCGTATATTAATTTTGCCAAAACGTTTGCTACGCCCACAAGGAAGCTTCGAAGACTCCACAAGCTGTACATATTCTTGATCAGCATCAAATTCTAAATCAATGTAAGCATGTCCGCTTCTCCATCCGTCTTGTTGTCCGTCTGTCCATTTGTGGAATGTTTGTTGCACACACATTCCCCTTCCGGGCCAAAACTATAGCTACAACCTTAAATTCGGCATAAGCGTTGAAAGTTCTTGCAGGCACGTTGGACTTGAAAATAGGCTAAATCGGCCAAAGGACACGCTCACAGTACCACGTAAACTGAGAATACCTCTGTTTCTGTCTGTCAAATGGAACAACAATTGGCTTTTTGCTCGTTACTCATAAACTTTAGCTGATAAATGTCCAAAAATTTGAACACATATCCTATGGGTGAGGCTATAGCACTTGTAGAGAAATGGAAAAAATTGACCACGTCTACCCAATACAATAGCGAATCGAAGCTTAAGCTTTTTTCCGATACCTTCATATCGCGTAGAAACAAGTTGCAAAAACCCCAAAAGGTATAAAAATTTTCGCCCAGCTTCAAATTTGCAATCCATCTAAACATGTCGGTCTATATGTCTGTCTCTCTGTCCGTCTGCCGAACAGTGTAGTATCGGTAATAAAGATTCTCCCGTTAGGAAAAATGAAGTAAGCCGAACTTTTCAAATGACGCGCCCACAACGCCCACACGCCCATGCGACAGAAACTTTTATTTTGAAAATAGAAATGATCGGCCGCGTCCATTCCATTTTATAGAGCATGAAAATGTAGTTCTTTTACTTTTTTTTTTGTCTTTTTTAGGATAGCGGCGATGGGTATAAAAGATTCGGTCACGACCGAATATAGTTTCCTTACTTGTTCACTTTTATTTATTTCGTTATGCCAAACAAAGATCTATTTGAAAAAGAATTCATTTTTGCTCCGTTTTTCTTATTTTTTTATGTTTTTGTTTGTTTATATATGTGAGCAAAACTGGAACTGGTTAAAAAGAAAAAACAAAAAAGAACATGTATCAATGCATGCCATGGAGAAAGAACAAAAAAAAGGAGGCCCTTATCTGTTTCTTCAAGTGTACGAGCAATAGCAGTTTCATGGGGAGGCGTTTTGTGTAATGACACAACGATGCTGTTGTGGCTTTTGCTGTTGCCGTTGCTGTGTAAGTTGCCGCTGTTGCTGCCGTTGCTGTTGTTGCTGCTGTTGCTGCTGGTTTGGTTCATGAATTTCATCGGTAGCTAAAAATAAATAAATCGTTTTTCTTTTCTTGCGTTGTGGTAAACGCTATGTGCACTTGATTGCACCGCCAGATGCTTGTTGTAGTCGTTTTATTTATTTATTTATATTTCTTCTCTTTTTCCTTTTTTTTTGTTGTTGTTGTTCATTTATACCTACCAACGTTAATATAAACATTTAAACGTGAAAGCAATCAGCCAACAGTTTCCTTGTAATAAAGAAAAGGAAAATTGTAGCGGAACTCTCTAAATACGCTCATGTAATGCACACACACACACACACACACATTTGGTTACATGCATACGTGGGTATAGTTATTGATAAGTAAATTTTTTGTTAGATCTGTGCTTGCTCTAAATATTGTGTAAGCGTGTGCGAAACACTTTCGAACCCACCAGGCAGAGCATATCAACATTTTCAATTCCTTCATAATAGTAAGAAATCGCATCCGGCAAATTTTATAACGTTTGTTCAGCTTTAGATTTTGACGCGTCTTAATCCGACAATTTGTTTGTATTGCTTTACAAATCACAATATCGTACAGTTAGTAGCAGAAGTAGGTTCTTACTAAGCCTTTAGTAGGTCTTTAATAATTAATCAAAGCAGAAGGACATTTTTAATCATTTAACAAAAAATACTAAATTAACTAAAATTACACAAATTAAATATTAATAATTAAAAAGAATGATGGATGGATGGATGGATGGATGGACGAATGGATGGATGAATGGATGAATAAATGGATGGATGGATGGATGGATGGATGAATGGATGGATGGATGGATGAATGGATGGATGGATGGATGAATGGATGGGTAGATGAATGGATGGATGGATGGATGGATGGATGAATGAATAAATGGATGGATGGATGGATGGATGAATGAATAAATGGATGGATGGATGGATGGATGAATGAATGAATGGATGGATAGATGAATGGATGGGTAGATGAATGGATGGATGGATGGATGGATGGACGGATGAATGAATAAATGGATGGATGGATGGATGAATGAATAAATGGATGAATGGATGGATGGATGAATGAATAAATGGATGGATGGATGGATGGATGAATGGATGGATGGATGAATGAATGAATGGATGGATAGATGAATGGATGGATAGATGAATGGATGGATAGATGAATGGATGGATGGATGAACGGGTGGATGGATGAATGGATGGATGGCTGAATGGATGGATGTATGAGAACACTTGGCTGGGAAATTATTCAGCAAATGGAATACCTTCCCGTCCAAATTTTTGATTGCATTCGTTCAGGACGCTCTTGCGTATTCTAACAAGTCGAATCACACAAACGCATAAGAATTTATTTTTTTCTTGTTACTTCAAATTATGTTTAGCCATTTTAACGAGAACAACGAGAGCACACAAAACTAACAAAGACGTGAATTTGCGTTTGTCTTTAAATTTCTTCTAACTGCTTCTTATGCACAAAAGTAGATAATGGTCTGACAACCTGATATATATATGTACATATGTCTATGTGTATAAAGATTCATGAATAAGTAAAATGCCAAAATGCATATAAGCACCAAAGATTTTGCAGCGGTGACCTAAATTAGGGCATGCACAAGTTATGTTGAAGCGCATGTTTTTTGGAAAGATAGGCAACAATATCGCTTCTTGTCGTTTAATTTGTAAATATACTAAGCGCAAATAATACAATATATTAGCTATATAAAGAGAATAGCATGTAGAGATAGGCAAGCAAACGCCGGCATGAACTGCTTTCCAACAATTTTCGTTTAGATTTTTCTTATTTTCCTAGTCCGGAGTGTTCATAAATTTGTTATTTAACATAACGAAAAAAATTATAGCGGGACACGGCCCACCATTAAATGCGCTACACCACTTCGCTTAATACAGTTTTTCATATGACGGCTTTTCAAAATAAGGCTCTCCATGGACAATGCTCGAAAAAGCGGTCCAATCCGAATCATTTTCAATAGCATTCGTTCTTGGGCCGGAACGTATAGGTGCAGTAAATGTAATTTGCGTAGGTTGAACACAAGAAAATTAGACAGACAGACGGACAGACAATCTTAGATCGATTCAGAAAATGATCGGTATAATGAAAGGTGGGTCTATTTCAATTCCTAATGGGCGTTGCACTCATCTGCACAAACTTCGTGTACCCTACACCACTTGCGTAATTATATTTCTGTAATGCAGCAACCTACCGCGCTCATATAATCGTAAAACAGGACAGTTAAATAACATATATAATATAATATATAGAATTGGACTATAAGGAAAGAAAGAAAAATTGCAAAGGAGAAAAAAAAGCAGCAATTGTTAGGAAAATAACACATTTGATGATTTCAGTTTGCATGGAAACTAACCGATTTTCTAAGAGAAATTCTAAAGCCAAATACACATTCATGACGCTTTTTCTGCCTCAGGCAGCTGGCGATTGCCGGGAGAATTAAGAACAGTTGACGGAACATTTCGCGGTAAAAGGGATCAATTACTGGGTATGTAAGTAGAATATTTGCGGAAAGCAAAGCCAGACGACTTAAGAGATTTGGGACGTAATTGAGAGTCAAGCGGAGAAGCCTAGAAGAAGCATTGTCAATACAAGTTCATGTGAATAAATTGTAAACAGATCTTCCTAAGAGTTGTAAATGAGATCAAAATCACAACACTTAAAATCACAATTCAGTAGTAAGAATTTATTCTCAAGTAGTGGGGCAGTTCCACCTGACAATATGTTGATTAATATTCAAGACGAAAGACTTTTCTCCTAAAACGATTTGTTTTAAATAAAACCTTTTATGAAGAATGACCGTAGAAATCAATCCCATGCATTGGACCAGTTTCGTCCCCAGATGCATTTTTTTATGATAATATCGTGAAACTTCCCGCGTTTATACCAAATACTTGAGAAGCCATCGGAGAGAGACGGAGAGAGGTCACGCATGCAGACGCAGTACATCGCACATCACAAGTGGTTTGCCGTACTATAAAAGAGGTTTTAATGTTTGCTATTGACATGTATATGTGGCTCACATTCATTCAAATGACATATGACAAGTCAATAGATAATCCGTCCCTTGTACCAATACCTTGGGAATATTCGAACGCTACCTCTTTCTGCTGTCGAGTTTTTATTGCACTTTTTTTTTTGCTGAAAGTGATTTTCTTTTGATTTATACCACAAAGTCGGCTGCGTATGAAAGATGTCTTATTATCTGATTTCTATATCGATTACGGTAATTCCGTTTAATCCAACACATCAGCAGTTAATACAGTAGAGAGCTTTCTTTACAATGTAAACACAAGAACAATGCCATCGTACGACCTAATACACTTTACTTTCTGTGTCGTTTGTATTCCTAAGAAGACACTTGATGAAGAATGTAAATAACATTTGAAAGACTTCTTCAACGAACGCACTTGTATTTAAGGTGTCGGAGAGAAAATAAATTAATCGATACTGTCATGTGAAAATTGTACCGCAGACGTCAATTAAAGCCAATTAACATCTGATATGATATTGAATGTTCAATACTATTACATCACAAAGCCACATATCCGGGCTGACGTACATGCACACAAAAGCACTAAAGCACTAAAAAAATGAAGAGAAAATCCATACATATGTAGACTATTATCACACTTGCGATTGCTACGGCAAATTTATTGTATAATCTCCGAGTATTAAAAATCCATCCAAGAGAGAAATAAAAAAAAAAAAAAATAAAAAAATGTAATAACAACTGTCAACTACATAGGATATCAATTACCACAAAAGAAATGTTATTGCCAGATGCACATGCACACAAACGCGCATAAGCGTCGTATCAAATGCAAAAAGAAAATACAATGAAAAAAAAAAAAAAGAAACACAACTATAAAAACGACAATTGATTAGTGGTTTGCGGTTTAAAAT
>KK502658.1:212042-262700 GCA_000688735.1 Glossina austeni
CACAACTATAAAAACGACAATTGATTAGTGGTTTGCGGTTTAAAATAAAAAAAAAAAAAAAACAGAAAAAAAACAAAAAAAAAAAACAAAATAACAAAAAACAAAAAATCGTAATTCCTAGTGAAATATATTGAAAGAGAACAACCAACGGCTGTAACACCATAATGCAACATTCACTTTGTATAGTCTGCTGTTATGTTCACTAAATTGGCCGCAATTTTTGTCAATTACAACGGACAACACTTGGATATATTGGTTTTATTGGCCAATTTACTGGGTTGTCTTACGATTGCTGTGTTGCGCCTTATACACACCAAGTGTACATCGTACTTGTGTTGTTCTTTTTTCTCATTTTTATTTTTTTACTCTTTTTGTGTCAGTTTCTTAGTTTCGTTTGTGGCAATAAGAAACTGTGATTTTTGCTTATTTTTTCCGTCTTTTTTTACGTAAAACTGCAGTCACGATATGGTTGTTAAAGCAAAAAATAGGCAAAAAATAATTCAAAATGAAAGTTCTTTCCAAAAACTTTGAAATCAGATTTACTTATACTCAAAATCTTCTTCTTCATGCTGCGGCCTTAACAGATGCTTAGGCATTTCACTTTAAATTAAAAATATACGTAAGTATTTGTGTGTTTGTGATAGAGGCCAATGTGCTCATAAGAAGGGGCAATTTTTTACGTTCGACCACTTAATGGATTGGTTGGTTGTTAGATGTACTCGATTACGGCAAAATCTAAATAAGGTTTAACAACGTCTGTCGATCAATCCAATTTATTGCAGTTTGTCCGCAAATAAAGTAAAACCAGACGCCGCTGAGCTTGCACAGACTTATGATCAAGTGAAGTGAGGGAAAAAGAAATCTGCCTGCAATGTAAGAATTATCGAGAGCTATATAATAAATATTTCGTGGCCAATTTAAAGCGCATTTTTAAAATCACATATGCCGGCCCTTTCATGCCCAGTGAAGGTTGTTCGAATTTAAAAAGCAATAAAAATTTACAAAAAAAGACAGAAATGAATAATAAGGCAAAAAATTAAGAAACAAAAGAAAAAAATTTAAAATAAAAAAAAATAAAAACTATAAAAAAAACACAAAAAAAAAATAAAAATAAAAAAAAATGTTTAAATTAAAAAGGAATAAAAATAATTTCAAGAACCATCTCATGCTTTCAACTTGCTCCCCGTTTGCCTTAAAAAAAGCCATTGTGCTCTTCGGATATAAGGAATACACCACTTCCGTATTTCTTTGAAAACTTCACGAGAACTCTGAGTTGAAAAACAATTGTGCGAACCTGAGAATTTTAATGCTCAGCATACAAGGAGAAAGTAGAACTTTTTTAATTTGCAAACAACTACTAATACAAGCAGACTATCTATTCGTACGATATATAATGTAACAGTTGAAGATCTATTCTGTACATTGAGTACGCTATTATTAGAGCCGAACAATCGATTGTCAAGTCATAACGGCGAGGGGGTTAGTAAAAGGTTTAAATTAGATTTAATTTCAGGCATAATCAACTTTTTATCAAAGGATTTGAATTAGAGAAAATAAGTTATGGTTGTTTTTCTTATCCCGCGCACGTGGGTTCGAATGGTATTAACTGAGCACTTACTACAGCGACGACCAAAATTAATTCTATCGTGCTGAGATTTGAGCCCGTGAACATTGACTTAATAGTCGCGACTCTTACCTACCAGTACCAGGCTACTCATGCCTTTTTGACATGGAATTTATATTCTACCAAAAGCATTACAAACGTAGCGCATTGTGATGGTCACCGCTTTGAATAAGATATGCCACATATATGTCATACCCTCCACAGAAACGTTTCAACAGCCCGAAGGAAGGGTCAGAGATCCCAGTACAGGATAAATATTCCTGGTGAAAATCAAAGTTTGAATCGATTTAAGCATGTCCGTCTATGTAACATCTGTTTTAAGCATATCCGCAAAAATGAAGATTTCAACCTGATATTTGGAAGAAATATCGGAAGTCCGTCCTTGCATGCAAGTTGTTAGACACGCCTACGATGCGACATAAGCTAAGAACATCCTGGTAATAATTCATTAAGTGATTGAGTGTGAGTGGGTCTAATAAAAGTCGGCTCTATCGCAAGCCCATCTGGGTGTTGCATAGATCCACGTAAAGTTCTTACACCACAAGTAGTGTAGGGTATGCAATTGTAATCGAGACAAATATATTTAAACACCCATCTAATATATGTCGAAGGCCACCTGAAGTGCTTCGATGCTTACTGCAGCGATTATTGTGGAAACAGTAATAAATATTCGATCCTAACTTGAAACTGATTCATAAAATTTTATGCAAAAATATATTCACATATCTAATATATATCGAAGGCCACCTGAAGCGTTTCGATGCTTAAACGAGCAAAAAATTTTTATTAAATAATTATTAATCGCGCAGTTAGTTGGTGAGCCGCAGTCTGTTAACGGTATCGTTGACAAGGTACATGTTAAGACTTGCAGATACGATATAAGCGATTCCAGTTTATTATGATCACCATTTTTTTAATCGTGATTTTAATCTAAAAAATGTGTTGCCATCAGAAGTTTTCAATTGCAAGCTATCCATGTTTTGACAACAAAACTCATAATTTATGTGCAAAATAAACTTGAAATTCATTCTCAACGTGTATTAAACAAAACACTTGAACATTTTAACGTTTGAACGCTTGATTACATAAAATTTCAAGACATTTGAGGTCAAATTTTTCACTTTTTTCAACCAACAAAGAAAAAAAAAATTCAAATGAAGAAGAAGAAGAAGCAAAAGAAGAGAAGGAGATACACATCGTGTAGGTTTTCTTTTACAAGTACATATGACGGCGGTACATATAGACATAACTTAATAATTGCATTATTATATGTAAACAAGAGCACGCGAAAGAAAAGTGAAAGACTCATACACGACTCGAAGCGAATTTTTAATGCGCGGTACACAAAAAGTAGAGAACTAAATCTGTACACCAAAAAGTAGGTCGCACAGAGATATTCCCTTTCGGAAAGCTGTGATCCTACTCTTTTTTTTTGGTTTTTGGCGGACATGACCATAAAGTACGTTATGAATGTGAAGAGACCCGTACGTTATAAATCCCTCGATGCCCACCTTGCGAATTGTGTATGACCGCATAAATGTTGGAAAAAATTCCACTACATACACTTAATTATTTTCTAACGATTTCTTAAACTCATGTAAAAGTCAAGAAAGCAGTTGGAGTTTGACAAACCAACTGACTGAGTGACTGTCTGATGCTCGCTACAGCCACAAATAAAGTGTTTGAGAGTGCGTTACCCCTTATATAGGATTAGAGTCTCTGCTACGGCTATTGCCCAGCACCGTTGAAGGCAAGAAACTGCTTTGCTATATAATAAGGAATAAGGCTGATTCCTTTTTCCCCGTTTAGTTCTGGTAATGGGCAACTTAAGAAAAAAAGAGGCACGAGCCAAGATTAAGTAATCCACAGGTGGCAAGAATAAAAAGAGGCTTTCTCATCAGAAATATTAAAAACATAAAATATTTGACAAGAGTCGCTTGCGAGAGTACGTGGTTCTCGTCAAATAGAACAGTCTTCACCGAGCTATTACGCCGAACCACCTGCCATATTAATAAAGTTGGTTTGGCTACCGGAGTTATTGTAACCGTGCTTCGGTAGGCCATCCTATAGTTGCGAATATTCGTTCCGTTAACCCTACCTATTGTTCTTATTCAAATTTTGGACCACTTTGCTTGGAGTAGCTGTAGCTGTAGTACTGTAGCGAGTACAACGTGGATGCAATGAACCCGTTTTAGCAATGCATGCCAGTACGGGAAGCGATACAGTGAGAGTAGATTAGAAAAGGCGATCCGTAACTGGTTCAACGTAAAGAGATCTTCCTAGGCCAAACTCTATTTGCTGACCGAGGAGAATTTCACGCTTATATTTACTGCCTGACCCACATAATCAAGTATCTAAAAAAAAAAACGAAATCCCGCAATAATTCCTTATGACTTTCCTGAATTGAACGAGAAATGTGAAGAGAATTTTTTTACCGAAGTTTATCTCTGCAAAGAAAAACAGTTTTAGAATACTTCCATTCCTACATTCTTTGGTCGCTAAACTGGGGAAGAAGGATGAAATTTTCTTTCTGTCTAAGCTTCAATGTTTTGTCTTTAATCTATAGTGTAAGGTAGCAGTGTTAGGGAAAGTCAGGACAAAACTTCAAGTTGAAGCTGGAGTTAACCAGCTTCTTCCATTAACCAACGTCTAAGTAGCATGTCTTCCGCAGATCTGCTCTTGATATCTACTCTACTACTCGTTGAGTAAAAAATAATTCACGTTGCGTATTGTGTTAATAGATCCCTGCAACATGCACTCTAACTATTCATCCCATGAATCTGAACCAGAATGCGATCAATTTTCCTTTGCGGATATTCGGGTGAAACCTTCCGGAAAACTAGCGCTTAATACTATTGGCCGTAGTTTAAAAAATCGATTTGTTTGAAGTAATTATTTTTAGCTACGGAGCGCCTTCTCGTACACAAAATTTAATATATTAGAAGCTGATATATTTCAGTTTATAGTTTCCAAAGATTCATCGTTGAAACTAGATTTCGCCCTTAACATGATTCCGCCTTTTTGTCTGAAAAGCTTCGAATGAGTTTTCTTTCGCTTTTCTTTGAAACATTGTTAAGTTTAAAACATAGTTGCCAACGTATATTCTTCAGTTACAGATACTATGGAAAACTTTGCATTCCCCTATCTATGTAGGAATACAACGGAATTGCTTGCAACTTTTTGTTAAGTAGTCGCGTTTGACGCTATAGAGAGCTTTTTAACAAACAGCAGAAGAAACAAGGAAAAAAATTATATATTTATTCACTTGTACACGCACACTAATAAAAACAAGTTTGCTTTAAATAAAAAGTGCCGAAGAAGTCTTAACATGCGACTGTGGGTACGCCATTCATTCTTTCAGCTGAGCCGAAACCTTCTTTAAGAACTAGTTTGCTCAGAAGTCTTCAACAATGTTTGTCTACAAGTGTTCTCATCGTCAAAAGAAATAAAATAAAATTTTTTATTACAGTTTCGCCAATAAGTAAATAATGACTCATGCGTAGATGTCTACAGCCCATAAGATTAAATTCATCAATAAATTTGTCTAAGAAGCTGGAAAAAAAATGTTTCGCTAAATGCGCAAATTTTTTGCACTCGGATAACTTTTAAGTATTTGAAGCAAAGTGTGTTTGTTATAATATATATAATATATATATATTTATATATATATAAATATTTACGTGATAGTAGAGGATCTCACAAAATCTCTCTTAACTTCAATATCTAAAATGTTTTTTTTTTCTTTTTTGTTCTTTATACTGAAATTACATTCGTTAACAACATTCGACCGAAATTATAGTAGTTTACCGTAAGCAATAAAAAAATATTTATAAAGAATATATGAAGGTTAGTGCGCACTCGAAAAGCCTTTTTCTTTTACTGCCTGAAAGTTTTCTCACACGCAACAAGGAGAAAAAAAAGACACATTTTAAGACAATAAAAAGTTTTAAAATTCATTATTCGTGATAAAAATTATTCTACGTACACACAGGCACACAAGCACACACAAACACACAACAAGTTTTTGTCGATTGAACTGACAGCAATTTAAACATCAGTCCATCTTCTCTCCAGTGTTCCTTCTTTCAAAATACATGCATACCCGTAGTTAGAATATTTAAGAAACAATTTGTTAATGACGATGCATCGATCTCTCTATATAAACGAAAAAGACAATTTTGTTAACGAAATTTTCTCTTATTTGAAAGTAACATGAAAACGATTACAGTGAACCACATCACTTTTCGTACTTGCGGTACAATGAATTTCGTATTAATTAGATTAAATTTTCATACAGCCGTAGCTTACCTGCACTGTTTTCGCCAATAAGTTACAGTTCTTAGCCTTAATAGAGGCGGCCTGAACTAATTGTTACAGATCTTTACAGAGGGGGCGTAATACGATTACTTCTAAATTTCAAGCTATTTCAAGCTCGATGCTTTACACACACACAGTGCACGTCGAGTTTGTTGGTACTTTCCAAACTTCTTGCGACAGTCCGATGAGATAAAGTTATCCGCACTTAGTGGAAATCAAATTTCTTTCTATTGCATTAGAGGGGAGCGAATGCCAAACTGAATTTCTTCCTATTGAATTACAGATCTGTTGTCTGTTGCAGAGCACCTCCCCATCGGTGTAGAACCCTATTGTGGGTTTACGTGGATACGTGCTTTGATGGCCTAACTCCACGGCGCTCGATGAGGAAAGATGTCAAGTGGAAGCGATGTCCGGCGCCACGAGAGAGTAAGGCAAGCTCCATCAGTACTCCTACGGTCTCAGAACGAGGAAATAGTAAAATTGTCGTACTCTTGTCCATAGAAGAGAACGTTACTTTTTCTGTTTTATTAGAAGAAGGACATGCCCGGGTCACGCGATGTCATAAAAAGTGGACTCGCTGGGCGAATAAAAGGTCACCGAGTTCAACTTCTGCATTTCAAATGTATCGGCAAGGGAACTGGAGAATGTGCAAAAGAAAACCTAACCATATGATCAATTTTTATCAAATGATTTCACTGCAAACAATGAAAGAGAAGCTATGTGTTCGGGCTGCTTCCGGCTTAATACATTGCATTAGTGCTATATCGATGTAGTGTCTTTCTTGTAGTGTTATTTTTACAACTGAGACGAACCTTACAATGCACAATGCAAACGTCGATTATATCGTCACAGAGCTTGCTCGCATCTTGTAAAAACCGTCCGAGCGAGGTGAGAAGTGCCGAAAGTCACCGAAAAAGAATACAATCTAATTGTGTCATTCCACTATAAACCGTAACAAAGGAGGATCCATCTGCTACTAGGCATGAGGTTGTATCAAATATTTTTTTTTTTTTTTTTTTTTTAATAATAAACAAAGTGCATGTCGTCATTAGGATTAATTGTGGAAATTCGCGGAGAACTTTTGAATTCTATTTCCACACATCGAATCAAAGAACATGCGGCACTGCATGTAATCTGACATCTTCAATTGTTGAGTGATTCAATCTTTCGACACTCGAAAAGATAAGAAGCAAAAAATCTTTGCAAGAGATTTGCTTGGTGCCTTGTGGATATTTTTATTTTTTTTTTCTTACAAAGCGACTGAAATGGTCGACAATCTTCTCAAATGTACCGTTTATAAAAGGCCCGTGGTTTTAATGTGTCATCCATTTGCATGATTATTTCAATGTTATTATTGCTACGGCTGCATCGAATTGAATAATTAGAGAACTCCCAACCCTAGACTCATGAATTTCCTTTTCCGCGGACGGATTGGAATGGTGAGGGTTTCGAACCTTGAATGGAAGAAAATAAATGCAAATGGAAAGTGTCAAAAGCATGGCTGCTGTATATGGCCCGAGCCTTCAAAAGATCACTGGGAGAAACTCCCTCTATATTCCAAGCAGAAGTTTGTGCAATCTTTGTAGTTGCGTCTGAATGCCCTACAAGGCAAGGCAAGAAAGAGCTGAGTGACAGCCAAGCCAAGAAGAGGCAAACAACAACATCTAGGCCCTTGTTGCCTTAAAACCTTGATTGAGCTGCACAAAGACAATGGCGCGTACCTAACATGTGTTAGGTAGGGCTTTGCGGGCGTTGAAGGTAATGAAAGGCTCGACAGTCTCGTTGACAAGCCCCAGCCCTAGGAGCTGTAGCGGTCATAAGAGATCCGGAATTCTTCTGTAGCGTACTCAGAAGCCACATTAATAGGCTGGTTCGCTAAAGAGCTCCGACAACAATCCATGCAGATTCTGCCAAGACGGGAGTGGAACGTCCCACTATATCCTGTTTAAATGCGGAATTACTTTCCAATTTTTTTTTATTTATTTATCAATTCTTCAGATCGTATTTTACTTTTTTTTAATATTTGTAAATATCTCAACCGACAATTTGTTTTTCTTTTTTCTCAACAAATGTCATCCGTTTGGTAAAAAAAATCTCTCGTTCGAGTTCAAAAGCCCGATTGTCTTTCTTCTTCTTCGCCTTAGGCAGTTCAATTTTATTAACATCTAAAACTAACTAAAATAAAGCGGTAAGAAATAGTTTGAGAGAAATTTTTTTTTTCCACAGATCGTAATCATTTTCTTGGCGGAAAGACGGACAAAAATAACCAGACCGACCTCGCTTCCACTAATCAAGAATGCTTTATTCAAAACACGCCAAAATTCGGATCTTCGATTATCCGTCTATGACGTACTAAGAATTCTTCCCCCTGAACCTAACCTTAAGATATTATTTAAATGGTTTGCGTGCACAGTTTTTCGCCCGAGGCCTTCTTGAAATTGAGAAACAGCTCTAGAACTTCCTTCGAACCTAGTTAAAGCCGTTATTCAAGGCGAAACAAGAAATGAAAGCCAGCAATCATATCTCATTAACTACTAACGATAATGACTTGAAATGCGAAAAGATGCCAGCTAGAGTCCTACCAACATACTCGAAAAATGACTCGCAGTTGGATGAAACTCGCGCAACTTAAGTAGAAAGGTTTTCACTCCAGTTCGAACACAATGGTAAAGTGGATTTCTCCTAACTATATTTCTACGGGTGTACGAGTTTTGGATATAAGAATTCATGGCGGCGTTCATTTTAAAACAAATGTTCCGGTTTAAGAACAAAGCAAGATCACCTAACTGGATTACATGTAAACCTTGAAGGGTCTGCAAACGCGGTGGGTGATAAAATGAAGTTGCATTCGAACCTTATGGCGTTAGGTACAAGTATGGAACTATTAGTATGGCTACAAACGGAGGACTTGGACGCTACATAAAATATCAAACTTTGCAACGCAACGTTTGCGTGTACTTGACAGCAGATGTGAAAGTCCACATATTTGTGCCTACATGTACAATATTTCTTAATCAATAGTGACCTATTTGAAGAGAACCGTTATACGCGGAAGCACAATAATAGACGACTATGATGACGACGATGACGACGATGACGGCGATGATGATAATGGTAAGTAAGTAGCTCTCTGCCATCAATTTATGCAAATTTTACTGCAAATTCAATATTTACTCCAGTGGATGGCGAATCGAATTGCAAAACTTGAAATGTTTACTTTCAGTGAATCAAATATTATTAATTGCATTTTTTTTTTATCGTTCTTTAATCAATTCAGAAGCAATAAGTGGACGTTTATACACATTTCTACACACACACACACGCGCACATATCGTGTACTTATGTTGAAAATTTTGAATTGAATTGAAAATCCGAACGTAAATGATAAAATATCGCTACAATTCATATGTTTGTGCATTTGTATGCAAGCACATACACATATTCACATATATATATATATATATAAATATATGTTGGCGAATCTAACAGGTTTTGGCAGACAAACAAACGAAGATAAAATTATATCATAGCGACGTTTAGTTAACTGTCAGTCATTCTTCTAAAGTGATTGCTTTGAAGACAAGAAGAGTGTGACTGTCTATGGATGCTTCAACACTTTACTTCTACATAAGTACATACGTTTGCCGGTAATATGCTTAAGGCATTTCGCATCGCTATAGTAAAAAAACAAGCAAAATTTTGAAAAAAGATTGTCCGCGCAACACAACAATTGTTCTGCTACAAGGAAATCACAATAAATGTTGGAAAAAATTCCACTAGATACACTTAATTATTTTCTAACGATTTCTTAAACTCATGTAAAAGTCAAGAAAGCAGTTGAAGTTTGACAAACCAACTGACTGAGTGACTGTCTGATGCTTTACGTGCACATTCCCAAAGGAGTTTTCGGCTTTCAATTATGCCTCCAATTAAAGTTAAAAACACTTATAAGCAACAGTTTTGCGGCAAGTGCGAATAAAGTGAGAGCAATGCGTTTTCCCCATTTTAAGGTGAAAGAGACAAATGTAGTTAGAATATAAAATACGTATCACTAATTGACAGATTCATAAAATAAGCCCAGTTAACTGTTCAAATATCCAAAGAGGCTGAGCATAATTTATATTACGTCTGCAGTCATGTGCATCGCTCGTTCTCTTACTGACATGGTTAATCATAATGAGAAAGCGCATAAAGGTGTGCATTCGTCATTATTGAAACGATGATACGCATACCGAAAGCGGCATATAACCGCTGAAATGTTGAAGAGTCAGGCTGTCAGGTGGTAACAATGAAAGTAATTAGCAGTCGATAGGGATAACATTTGTTGAAGACAGCGTATGTGAAGGAATACTTCGAGCTTATTTTCATTACTATTATTGCACCCTACATCAATTGTGCGGATGTATGCAACGCCCAGAAGGATCGATACAGGCCCGACTTTTATTATATCGATCGATTTAGAATCACTTTTTTAATCGATGTCAACTTGTCTGTCCGTCGGTCTGTCCCGTTGTCTATAGGCAGCAATTGTTCAGATATTTTGATGATGTTTGGCACACTGACATGTTTTGTCCAAAGGACGCATCGTTTCCAATCATTTTTTAACGCCTTACTTTCAAAAATCATTACGTGCATGATTCATAGGGTGCTGGAAGGTATTAATTGGTGGGCTCTGATCCGTTATAGTGCTTTTATTATTATCAGTTTAGAAACCTTTATTGTGGGAAGATAATGCTCGGACGCAACTTCATTTACTTGGTTGCACGTAGGTTTTTTTACCCTCCCCCCTCAAGTGCACACATTGCTTTTCAAGTTATTTCAGAAACTCCACATCTACTCCATACGGACAATATCATAAGGAGGATTGCCACCGAGGAACGAATATAATTCTTTCCTCTCAATCTATGCCTAAGATGGCTTAAGATCGGCACTTGTAATACGAAAAAGAACTGTCTTCTTGACTTCCATGTCGAAATGGGATATGTCTCGATTTCAATACACATTTCACCTTATCTCGTTGCTTTTGTGAGTCATTCTCAATAAGAATAAATGTTTTTTTTTTTATTTAATTGCTTGTATCTATCAAGCCATACGTCAAAGTACATGGTTACAGCAGTTATAAAAAACGTGTAAAAAGAGATTACAGGGTAAATTTGATTGAACTAAAAGGTCACTGAAGTAAAAGCATACAATGAGCAATTAAAGGCTTTCAAAGTCATTTCAACCTCCAGCTGAGCGATTATCCGAGATATTAAGGTAAGGTGTTCCTTCAGAGTCGAGAATACTAATCATTTTTTTAAAACACTGAGCAATTGGGATGAAATAACGCTCTAACTGTCAAATCTAAATTCTTGGAAAGCAAAATTTTTCGGTGATCCTGGCTATTCCAGATCATATAATAGGTAGACCAAAAAAAAAAGAATTTTTAAGTTTTGCTATTGAAGATGACATGCGATAGAGTTGGAAAGTAGTAGGCATTGCAAGGAGAAGAGAAGCCTTCCACACAATGGAAAATATACTTTCTGTGTTTCATCTTCAATATGTGTGTCATCTAACTTCCCTATCTTTGAATTGTTTCCATTGCGTTTTAAGTGGAACGGCAATGTTACACTAGTGGAAGTTTTCAATTCTTCACACTGTTTCTACTGTTTTCAATCCATTGTCCTTAACTTAAGTGGAAGCCATTCCCTCTCTCTGTTGTTTTTATTAAACATTTTACCCAAGATCTTCAAGTATCTTTAAATCTTTCTTTGCTTTTAAACTTTTATGGTTGCCCTGACGTTGTTTTTCTCCTTAATCTCAAAACTGCCCTATTTAAATACTGACTAAAAAGCGGTATATTCATCGTAAACTTTCTTGACTTACCAATAACAGCATTGGTCGACCGATAGTTGGACTCGAAACATTTTGAAAATCACAAACAAAACAACCTTGCGGTATACGCTGATAAAGCTTACTATCTAGTCCTGGAATTGAGAGTTAATGAGAAATCAATAGAAATTGGAAGGGGAAGAAATTATTGCTGATTAAAGGCAAAGAAAATTTGAAAGGATCAGCAAATTAAACTGTTTTAATACATTTAAGGCCAAAGTTTGTCGTCTACTCTTCAAAACGTGGAACAATTGGAAATGAAGCGAAATATTAGTTGAAAGGTGAGATGAAATAAATTGCTCTGCTTACCAGAGAGTAGCGAGAAGTTTAGAAAGACAATTTAGGAAAATCAACGGAATGAAATCTTTTCTCAAATCCAAAACGTCCAAAACGTAAAAGTTTTCATTGACTAAACTACGCGCGTGCTTCTGCTCATCCTTCCGCTTTTATTTATGTTGTTTGTCTTTTTTCGTACAGCTGGGGGAGAGTCTCTTCTTTTGCGAGTCTGTTGACCTGTTTGCGATTTTTTTCTTCATCCACCTATTTGTCTGTTGTATGGATTTGGAGCTTAGTCTGTACATCATACGTTACCATTAGATACTTACCGCTTTCTCGCCGCATTTTCAAGTTCGTTCAACGCAATTCTAAATGGCTTTTGCATTTCCTGTAAAGGCTTTTTTATACACCTTCGCACAAGAAGCTGGTGAAATGGTTGACAAACATTATAGCAAAACGCTAATATCTTTAATTACATTGAGAGAATTTCATATATGAAATGATGTTGAAAGATGATTGGCAGAACTTTTTGAAATACGTTCGGACTATAATCTGTTACGCTTGCATAGCTTGTATATATATATATTTATATGCAACATTCGAGTTTTAATTTGTCAAAATCTCCAGCAATTACAAAGCAAAAGTTGTCGGACCAACAACTTACGCTACCCAGATAGAGATTTTGATGGCAATTAAGTCTAAATACAACGCCTCTGAACTGTCTGACAGTTGCATTTAATCCAACAGCCACCACAAATCTGAAAAAATTACAACAACAATAATATCGCGCAATCACTGTAACTACAACAAAGTTGAGACGATACTGCCGCCTTATACATAAGCACATTTATGTAAATATATGTACAAGCATATGAATATGTTTGTTTAAAGGTATTGAAGCAAAAATTTTATAAACAACTGCAACTTTTGTTCTCTGATATCGTTTGATGCGCGATCCACCCAAAACTGGAGGTTTGGAGTAGAACTGTTGCAGATTAGAGTGCAGCAGCATAAACGACGACTGGCAATTACTTTTGACATTTACGTAAAGCTTGTACCTTTTTCTTGTTCACAACATAGACACTCACTTGTATAAACTGAAAGATGTGCGTGTATGTGTGTGTGTACATATATATGTGAGACTAATAATCAATATTTTTCATTTTTGGTTTTGGGTTAAGTTGCAACATAACGTGCAAAAGAGAGAACCAAACATATTTTAAACGCTGAGGGGATTAAAGAATAACTGTATTAACTCTTGCAACGCTTATAAGATCTTTAGACAAAGTTTCACGACAACCGTAGCCGGTATTTCAAACTACAAAAGCTATGTTGTACGTAACACAAGAATATTGTGCACATGTATATATGTGTGTGCTGATGAATATGGCTAGCAGAACATACATTAGATCTACACACAAAGCCAAACACACACACACACACACACACACATAAATATTTAGGTTTATGTGTTGGTGTACTATTGCAATAATAAACACCGCACCTCTTATTGTTTTCTATCTAAGTTTAGTTAGTTAGTTACATGTTTTTTCTGTGTGTGTGTGTGTGTGCGTCTATGTGCGTTTGTATATATATGTAGGCATGTATTAAAGCTGCCTTGTGTGCTGTCCGACTGAACTGGCCAGGCAGGCCCGAACTAGCTGTAGGTCTCCACTCATAGATCATAAGTATTGTTTGTTTACTTCTTTGTTTGACTATACGGGTAACCGAGTTGGCGAACTAAGAAATGAATCTATTGAAAACTATTCCCTCTTTGGCAGGCACAACAAATAAAACAACAGCAAAAATGAAGAAAACAAAAACTTAACAATCTCCGAACGTATAACACGTTCATATAACATATATACAAACATAAAAACTAGCCTTTGGGCCAAGACACAAACAAATGGACTTCTTTTTTTTTTTTATAGTTAGCGAACATGTTTTCTCCTCATCGATGCGATTTCGAAAGCATAGCGATTTTGACAATTTAGTTGAAGCTTTATTACACCGCAAAATCGAAAGAGCAAGAAAAAGACGGCACGATGGCAGACAGCCAGGGTTTGCGCGCGCAAACAAAAAAAACGAATTTTCAAAAACATAAATTATTTCATAGTTCAGTTCAGAAATCGCGAGCGCGCACACTTATACAACGTCTATCGGTTACTCAAAGTTTGTTTTTCTTCTTAAGTATATATATATATATGTATGTATGTATATGCGTTTGTGTGTTTACATGTGACATTGATTATTTGTTACCGCAATTGTTGAGATTAATTTGAAATTGGAAACAAGAGAAAACAGCGTATTATTGCATATGATACATAAAAAAAAAAAAAGAAAAAAGAAAAAAGAAAAGCTAAACGCCTCTCAGATCCTTTAAAATGCTACCACTTACATACAATTATAGTTAAAGTGGGGTTTAAATCCATGTTAAATTAAGAAAGAAAAAAAAAAGAAACAAAGGCGTATAACAACAAAATAAAAAATTTTGTAGAAAGGCCTGAACAGAATGGGGTTCTAAAAGAGAGGGACACAAAGAGAGAGAGAGAGAGAGAGAGAGAGGGAGAGATGTAACGATATATTTTATAAAGTTGTGATCATTTGAGCAACGACGTTTAGCTTTAGCAGTAATCAAGCTTAGCAGCATGCTGGCTGCATGTAACGTTCAAATGTAACGAAGTAAAAAAAAAAATAATAATAATAATAATAACAATAAAACTGGTTTAATGGCTTGAGAAGTGTCAGTCACCAGTAACCTGAAATAGATTTTCATGTTCATACAAACAAATATACCTATATATATATATATATATATACATATATATCTAGATATACACATACATAAACGTCTACATTCCACTTAACAATAGTTTAACAGATTTAAGTCTTGGTTTGCGGTAAGTGTTAGCAACAGTACAAGTGGGTTTTATACTCTCTAACCGCCTGCCATAAATTCTCTAAATTACCCCCATGATGATGAAATATTACATGCACACCTATAGACTGATACATTTAAATTGCAGATCCAAAAACTCTTTGTAACTTTTAGAGACTTAAAATGGGCGACAACTGCGAACAAAAACAAAAAAAAAAATGTCTTTATTTAATTATGACCAGGAGGGTATACTCTTTTCAACGTTCTACATGTGTATGCGTTCTCTGGCATAAATATTTATTGGTTTAATCAAAAAAAAAAAAAAAAAAAAAAATGGCGAACTGTTAATGCATTCCATCTTTAGCAAAACCTACATCGAACAAGCGGAAAACACTCTAAATACATTTTTAAAAAAACTGTAAACATAGGTTTCCTCTTAAAGTGATCTTTGATTGTATTTCCGAAGACTATAGCGTTGTTCTTGAAAATTTGAATGTGAGGAAGAAGAAGCTCCATCCAAGACAAGATATAGAGAATAGGATTTTAAAAGTGGGTATTTGAGGCTAATCTGTTTTTCCTTCCTACGGATGTCTCCTCTTCGTGTAACACGGTGACTGTCAGAGAGAAGAAAGGAAGGAAGTCGGTGACCATAGGCTAGTGGGTGGGTATCTCAATCGCTAGCGTTATTGATACCTTTGCCGACTGGGTGCTTACAACTAGGATTTGAAGTAGCGAACACGAACTTAGTAGCTAGTGGAACACTGTATCTATCCATCTTCCAAAAGTTCGGACTTTGTGGAAAATATTCCAAATATGAGGGAAACTGTTAAAAAACTGGATACCTGGGTACGGTGCACATAGAAGCCGTCAGCTCTCCCATTTTTCGTTTATTTAGGACGCAGTGTTGTCACAGAAAGTCCTGCTTTCTCCACATCTGCTGCTATATTTACTCTTCTGGTCGCTGTAGAATACTCAAAGAGATCGAGGTTTCTATCCCTTTCACATCGATGTACGCACTTTGGCGTATCTGGAATTTATGCTCTTTTTTCCGTGATGCTCTTTTCCGGGCGCAGTATGTGGGACAAAGCATATAAGCAGAGACTGCTCTGAAGAAATAAAATTTCGAAGACAAGGTGTCGAGAATATTCAAAGACGATACAAACGTAAAATGATTTGTTCAAGGAAATGTTTTAATCATTTGTGGAGAAGATCTTTTCACTCATATAGCAATATGCGGGTTTTATGCCTTCTGCTCTTAGTTTCATTCAGTTGAGCAAGATTCAAATTTTCAAATGAGTAAAAAATACTCCACCAAATGACGGACACGACGCGCACTGCTTCTTCAGTGACATTTCCTTTCGTATGACTTGCAAGCTAAAATTCTTAACCATAAATAAGAGAAGAGATGGATTCATTCATTCATTAACTAAAATGGTCTCAATAGGTTCACTTCTATATGGCAAAGTCGTACCGAATCCTCATTTCTACTGCCGAACTGAAGTAAACTTTTTATTATATTTTTAGCTAAATATCGTCAATTTTATCATTAAACCGTAATTGCTGGTTGGTGTCACTGATTGCAAGTTGTGTGACAGTGATGTTGTCCGTAAATTGAATTTATGAGTTGCTTGCATATCTGATTTTTTTTCTATTCCAAGATGGTATTCACAGTAAACACTTTAATTTTTAATGGTTTGCTTCAGATGTAACATTCATTTGCACAGAATAAGCAAAAAAAAAAAACAAACAAACAAAAAACTATTAAAACTAGTTTTCATTCCAGCGGTAGAAAGGTTTGAGATTCTTTAGTTTATTCGGTTTTCTTTTTTTAAGTCGTCTACACAATTTTTACAACTATAGTGACAGAAATGAGATAAAGAACTCTTAGTACACTTTATTTATGACCTGCAACTAATAGGATAGTTTGGAACGCTTTACGATTTTGTTAATTAAATTGTATCTCAGATGTACATACAAACAAGCATCCAAATGACTATAAAATTAATTTGAAAGGAAAGGCGTTTTTGAATAATGATAACGAAAGTTTTCTTGAATTTTGGAAAAAACCTTTAAAGCCCCGATGTCGAACTAGAGTTTTTGTATTTAGGACGAATTACGCACAGATACTATCTACGCGAGTTGACAACCACGCAAAAGAAGATTCATATAAAGGCAAACGCAAAAAGTTTGTGTCCCTTTCCTCACCAGACGGCTACTTAGCATCCTGCCATTTTGGAAAAACGAACCGTATTAAGCCATACTATAGTGAGTGTGGGAAAGGAGATGATTTAGTGACAGCTTTCGCGAAAATTCGCTATAAATTACAAAGTCACGTTTACAATGATGCTTATGACACTTTATCAAAGTTTGCATCGCGCAAATGGTTTCGTCGTTTCTATTCTAGCACTGCAGCGTGCTGCTCTGGAATGCGAGATGTTGTGATCGACTAAACGATGATAAAGTCGCCCAAAATTCTTCGAAAAATTGACGAGGACCACTGCAGAATCAAGCATTGGCCACTAAACACTTTTGAGTCATTCACATAAGCAGGAGTATAAAAGGAAGCCCGATATTTTAGCACCGGAGGAAATAAAATTGAATAGAAGGAGTTTTCATATGTGAATCGCTGCCGAAATCGCTTGAAACTAAATCGCGGCCTTTTTGAAGAGATGCATAAAGGGCCAAGAAAAGTGAGTTAGTTGAGGCTGTGACGTGCGAGAAGAATTAAGGCCCAAGACGAATGAAACATTTGATTGCAAAATCCGCTTTAATGCTTACCTAGGAAGCGGGCGGACTTAGAAGGGCTAGATCGATTGCACTCTTTACTGTCGGCAACTAACACGGTTAAAGTGCGCAAGCGAAATAAAGCGTTCGATAATTGGCTAATAATCTAAAAGTTGTCTTCGATCACTACGATATCGGATCGTCCCGGCTATACGCCAGTTAAAATAATTCGGAAAAAATTGTGAAGCCTTATATGTTTTGATGCACCCAAAGCATAAGCACTACCTTTTCCTCTTTGCAAAGTTAAATCTTCCTCTTCAAAAGCGGACTATGAAAATCACCCAAGCTCTGCAGTGATGAAATAAAGATCTACCCGAAAAATAAAACCAAAATCAAAAAGTCACATATTCAAGTATATAGCTTTCGGAACGATCGGAGAAGGTGTATGGCTCTCAAGTTGCTCTCAAGATATATGACAGATTAAACGAGTTTGGGGAACAAGTCTAAGTCATTTTATACAAACTATAACAAATCAGTGAAAAGGTTTCAGTAGCTTTCGCTTTTGAAGGCAAGGAGAAAAATTTTCTGATTTGCGAAGCCCTTTAACCGAACCTAATTTTCATCCCATACACCTAATGTATGCTTCCGTGTACGACTACTAAGTCCTACTGCGATCACCTTTCACGTATTTTCTATATGGTTTTTGATATAATAAATCGAAATAGATTTTTTTCTGAAAAGCGCTTTCGGAAAAACTCCACTAGTGAAGCTCCGTAGACTTGGTCTGTCCATCTTGTATTGTAAAATGCAAATTATTTATATTTTCTTTTCAAATTTTATTTTACGCAATTATTAAAATCTGCCCCTAGCTGATGTAAAGTGTTTGGTTAGAACATAGAGTGCCTTATACCGCATATCCGAGTGCTTTGCACGCTCCACAACGAGCGTCATTCAAAGACGTATGTTACAAACTTAGGCAGACATCAATAAATGGCGCCACTAGAATGGGGTTCTTCCCAAAACGTTCTCTTCGCTTTTGAACTAACTTTGAACGACAAAACTGCAAACCTGTTGGAATTTTGTAACCGATTTTCTTGTAGACTCAAGAGCATTAAATAAATTTGAATTTTCCATAACTTGGAGAATGCAAGACAATCAGCAACAAAAAATGAATTCCGACATGATGCAAATGCATTAATGCATTATTTCTTTTGCGCGGTGAAATATTAAATCATTCTTATCTTACAATGTTAGATACGTAATCTTTGTTTATGTATATGTTTTTTTTATTTTTTTTTTTTATTAATTAAATTAGATGAACATCAGCAGCAAATTGAGCAGAATCGTGTGAAAACGTATGATTATAAGGCAAATACATGCTTAAAGCCAATTTGTATGTGTGCAAACTTGTATTGATGTACAAACTCAGCCGTTACAATAATGATTTATGTAAATTACACAGTGTGGCATATATATATATATATATACTAACGACTATTTGAAACTTTACACTCTAAAAAAATATCTAAATCCAAACGGTGTACTTCTCCTTCATTAAGTATACTGAAGAGTAAGATTTTCAATCGTTAGTGTTTTGAAAGTGTCTTTTCTTCTTAACAAGCACTTTATTAATAATAATTATCATTTTCACACCCTACACCACTTGCGGTACAAGGTTGTATTAAGTGTGCGCGGATGTGTGCAACGCCCGGAAGGATTTGAGATACAGCCGGCTTTTATTACATCGATCAATTCAAAGATTCACTGTCTGAATCGATCTTGCCTGTCCGTCTGTCCATCTTGTTTTTTTGTGTTCAGTTTTTGCTATATTGCGATGAGATTTCGTACACCGACATCTTTTGGACCAAAAACAAATACTATTGAAAAAGGATTAGTTCGGACCACTGTTAAGACCACTCCCCCCCATATAACGCTTCAATTTGAAAAGACGTTAAATGAATAATTAATTGTAAGGTATTGTAGGTATTGTGTGTTTAATGATAACCTGTGGCCCGCTATAGTGTGTGTACTTTTTATTGTTAAATTTGTAAATATTTTCATTCATCCATTATTAGCACAAATATTTAGCTTAAGTGTATATATTATATTCGCTATGTATGTGTAAAATATCAAAATACAAAAAAAAAAAAAAAGTTAATTTCGTAGTTACATCTTCCCTGCTATTAAACGTAAGCATAAAGAAACGAAGGTCTCCATAGATACGTGTCTACATGTTTGCATTTTGTTTATAGGTATAATGTGACCGTCATCTTTGGCCTCCATGTACTGGTTGGCTTAACTTAATAGATTTTCTTGTAGATAGGCGCGCTTAATTCACAACAGTGCAGTGCACTGAGCGTACTTATTGCTGAAGACGTTGCTTCCATTGTTAACTCATCACCATCACCCTGACTTTGAACCTGACTTGCATTCGAGACATTGCGTTTTTTTCCTCTTTTGTTTTGTTTTTATTTTTTCCTTTTTCTGTCTTTTTTGCCAATTTCATAATGTCTTTAATGTGCGATGCAACAGTCGTAGACGTTGATATGTTTGTTGTACATCATTTTTATGCCGTTTTTTTTTGCCAAGTTGCGCACGTACATTTATGCCAAGTAGACTCATGTTGTTCAGTTCAGTTTTATGAACAACTTGATAATATAATAATAAATACATCATTCTCTGTAATTATGGAATCGAATATGGATATAAAAGCAGACATAGTTCGCTGTGCGAATAGCATTTACTTCATGCTAAACAGAGCTATTCGTACATTTCTAGATCTAATTAATCGGATCAATCATTTCTTCAAATTACAGATAAATTTTCAAAAAATCAAAGCAAAAGCGAATAGCGAAACAAAAGAAGAAATCAAATTTGGCTTTGGATTTATCTTTAGATAGCCAAGACTGGTTTGCTCTTACCCACTTCATTTTATACTAGAATTAATCTTCATTTTTCAATTTTTTATACAAGTTTTCTTAACCCGTATGTATTCGATATGTAATGACCGAGAAGACCCTGTGAACTGATTACATTTCAAAGCCTAAAAAAAAATGCATTTATCCTTACGTGGTTATCTATGTTAGGCAAAACTTATAGGCAGGCATTGAGAAATTTCGTAGTCTAAAGCAAGGTGGTAGAGCTACTATTGAAAATATAGCACATTCGAAAATTTCTGTTGAGAAGACGGGTTACGGCATTTAGTACAATTTTCTTATTTTTTTTTTGAAGGTGTCTTTCAAATCAATCGGTACGGTAATGGTGAGGAAGTTCTCTATATAAAGAAGAGGGGAAAGGGGTTTGTGTTCGTATACTGTGTTTGTAAACATCCCAGTTAAAGGTAGGAACATGAACCTACGACCTTCATTTCAAAGGCGAGCCGTTTGAGGAACGAACAGTTGCCGTAGCGCTTTTTATGGATTAAAGTGCATACGCCTTAAATTTTTTCTAGATGTCTTTCAAAATTTTCAAAGAACTTTGCGCATCGATACGTAGTCAAGCTTATCTTTACTACTATGACTCGATAGTACGACCACGCTAAGTCGTTTCCTTTAGTTCTGAAGTAGTCGATTATGTGAAAACAGTCGAAGGACAGCCAGCCTGATTTCAATATTTCAACACATTAGAGGGATTTTGTTAATCGGTAACCTAAAAAAAGGTAAAATCATGACAGGAAAATTCCACGAAGAAAGTCTGATTTGATGAAAAAGAAGTTTTAAAGTTATTTTTCCTTCCGAATCTCGCTTTAATACTTGTCCAGCTTCTTAAGAAAACACCTAATGATTACATAGCTTGTATATGCCACGAATTGTAAGTTAGAACTGTAAGCTTATTATGATTATGAACCAGAAAAATGTTTTCGAGGTTCAGCTTTCTACTCCCATGCAGCGAGTTGTTTTGCTACAAAAGGACAAACAACGCCACAAAACGAAGCATAATTCCGGTATGCGCACATCCTGTGACTGGGGGCTCAAATAGCTATGATTCTTCGAACGAGGTACATTTTAAAATGTTGGACCTGCTGCCGCATCCGACTGGTCCGATTTCTTCTATTTTTCCTCTTTCAACAAGCACTAACTTTTTAGTGTAGTGAACAAGTTACGGTAGCTATAGATGAATATTTTGTAAAGCAAATCACTGAAGAGATCGGTTGAACAAATTGAAATAATCTCTTTCACTTAAGAGATATTATACTACGGAACAAGACTACGTTGTTTTCGAATAATCTGATGTATCTTAACGTTTAAAGGACTTTAGTTAAAACTAAGGTGCGACCCCAAACTTACATCGTACGTTCTTAAAACGCTTAATGTGAGCAAAACGACTAATCGACGAGTGAACGTAATTGGGCCAAGAAAGATAAACAAGAACCGCGTGATCTAATATCTAAAGCGACTTGACTTGCTATTTGGACATAATTGGAGGAAATAATTTTCGTCTCTTTGCCTTTTGAAGCTATTAGAAAATTTTAAGTAGTTTAAGAGGAATCCAAAACTTTTTTTGAGTGCAGGATGAGTATGGCGTTGAAGAACGTCAGGTACGTGGCTGTAAGATCTTCTTTCATTTTAGAACGGAAGACCTTAAGGTTACGCTAGCAACGACGTGAAACGTATCATCACTGCTTGCACAAGATCCACAATTTTAGAAATTTTTAACTCTTTAAATTTGCGCTCGATCATTCATACGTAGGATTTATTCTAAATTCAAAGTATCAGTTAACGATCCACAAATTATTGCCAAAGAAGAACTTTCAGTAGGTGCCAGAAATACCCAATTGGTCCAATAAAGCGGAAGATGGTTCAAAAACTCTTCATAGACCATGGGGACGATTTGTAGAGGAACTTAACGACCTTGAGGAACCAATCCGTCGAGTTATACTCAAAACTTATGCTATAAGCCTTAATTGTGAAGTAGGGGCATAAACATGAACAGTCGAAACAAGTTTTTGCTCGAATTAATGACGAGATCACGTCAAACTTAAGGCCGCCTGGCTTCTCCACCACGTAATGGAATGCCGAAGAGCAGTGTAAAACCAGCGATGACTCGTATGAAAAAAGAACATGTGAAGCGAACAGTGGAAAGTCGCTTCCACTCGAGCATTAAATCCTCTTTTCTTATTTGCATTGTTAGTCTAGGTATCAACTCGTTATATACAAATTTCAGAGAATTTATGGACACCATATAAGAATATATAGCAACAACTTTTCATTTTTCTATTCTTAGAACTAGAGCTAAACTTCAAGCTTTCATGTTTGTCTTTGTAATTTTTAATATTTTCGCCATAGAAGTTGAAAGACAGATGGTGAGGGAGACTGACATGACAGAATCTAGGCAGGACCTCATAATTTTCAAGAATATTTATTATATTTTCGGTCTTTGCTACGCATTTCTCTGTGTAGGAAAAGAATAAACGAATGGTGGAGAAGTACGCGCTTGAAATGCAATTCGTAGTTAAATGAAATTCCTTTGCCTTGATATTATCATTGAATTTATGTAAGTGTAGGGAATATACGGACGCACGTATGAGCGTAAACAAGTCAAAAGAATGAAGAAAGCGCGCATATAAAAATGCTTTTTCATGAATATTTGGGCGCCATTAAAAGTTAAACGTTTCTCGATATTTGACAGCGCGAGCAAGCAGTTTTCTTAGTTGCAAATGTACATCATGTACTTATGCATGAGTATGTATGCATACAACATACCTAGTTTAGTAGTCTGCATGCCAAGACCGAATGAACACTTCGAGGTCAAATTTGTGCGATTTTTTTGTCTTTTCTCTTTTTACTTAAAGCTTCAATTGCAGCATTAGCAAATTATCTTTAGATATTTTTATGGATTTTAAGCGCAAGTATATCGGATATATGAGCGAGTGAGTGAGTTGGTTAGCGTCGCTGGGATTTAAAAGAAATTGCTTTAAAGCAACGAATCTCTTTCTGCCTTAGTTAGTTGCTACAATTGCAAAATAACAACTTTCTTCTTTTTAGCCATTCCGGTGTTCAGTTCATGAAAAAGTGAATGGTTGGTCATCTCAAATGCAAAAAGGTTTCGTACGTGCATCAACGATATATTCAATCTAAACTGATTGTATTCGACATCAACTGCACATTTTTACCTCTAAATAATATATATATATATATATATATATATATATGTGTGTGTGTGTATATATATATATGTGCATATGCATACAACGTTAGCGTTATGCTTTTTGATCTAAATTTCTGGTTGCGGTGAACGCTATTGCATTGTAATTTTCTTTACTACTCTTGGCCGCACTTGCGGTTACTTTTATTCCTTTAACTATAGACTGCGCGCTATTACTACTTCTACTGTAAATGTGCGGTGTTGTATATGCAATTGCTGTGTACATGGAAAACGCGTGCCCACTGGAATCATTTGCGGTCAAAGACTTCGATCTCCAATTGCCTACGTAAATATGTATGGTTGTCTATGCATGTATGTATGTAAGGATGTATGTATGTAAGGATGTATATATGCATATATACGGTTATATATAAAGACATTCATTATTAACCGAATATGCAAAAGATTTATTATTATATTTAAACCGAGCTATTGTTTTAGAGGAATTTTAGGACTTGAAATAATAATTTCATCTTAGGCTTGGCAATCTTGCTTACAATGCCTTCACAGTTACACTCAACTTCCATTATCTTATTGCAGGACTGAGGTTGTCTATTTTTAAGATTGATTATGGGTAACACTAGAGCAACAGTGGCTATAAATTACTATGTTTAGAGCAATTGCTCAGGCTGGACTGTCTTTTTCCGAACAAAAGACTTGTGTTAGGTTTTTGGTTTCAACGTAAGCCAAATCGCTAAAAATATTAGAAAAACCTTTCGCATAAAAAGTAAGGCCACATGTATTGCACATAGCACACAGGGACAGCTAGTCTTTTCTAGTAGATCATCACATCAAAGACGACTTATAAATCGTAATTGAAATAATAGGTCGAGTCCTAAGTAATTTCCGATGCAGATAGATAGCACATTTGCTCCTGTCCACCTACTGCAAACCACCGGCATCGGGGTTTAGCTTTCACTAAAGAGATAAGCGTTCAATTAGTCGTCTAGTAACTGTTTTGAGTGGTACAAATTTTGTTTATGTGAGTATCTTAACCTAAAAGTGAAAGAGAGCATATTCGATATATAATTCTTTGGAAAGCGGAAGCTGAAAAAATATATAGTGTATTTTGGTGGAAAGCGATCGCGAAGTTAAATATTGATTTCCGGTTGATGACAAACTTTAAAAATAATGGAGTAAAAAATCAACGCCCATCAATAAGAGATGCAGCAGAAGACCTGTGTACGTCTTTACCAACTGTTTGCAGTCGCCTGGAGAAATAAAGTCAGAGAGTTGTCACTTAACGAAGTGTACCTTACACGGAGTTTGTTTCTGGGCCAACCTAATATAAATGTCTAAGTTTAAGGGAGACAGCTCAATATGTGATAGATACCTTCGCGACATATCGACTGACAGCTCATGATTACGAAGCATTTACAGCTTTGCCTTTTATTGGAACAACACTATCAAACTTTTCTTATAGGAAATTTTTTCATTAAACATCTGATTAATGTGTAAACTAATTGATAAAATCTATACACACGGCATTCAACTTGCTGTGACTTCTGCTATTTCGCACAACGCAAATTCGAAGCAAGGAGTCAAGGCGATCCTCTAACACTTTCTACGCGAAGCAATTCCTTTTTCGATAGGTCTTCCGCGCCCGTTTTTTTTGGTTGATGAATATAAACGGAAATATTATCCAAAATTTTTCTATTTCGCGGGACTTCATTTTTCTAATTGTATTCCTAGAAAATTTTCTCCAAAGAAATTTTTGCACGCTTTATTAATACAACCACAATAGTCCGTAGTATCTTAAGCCCCTAGAACACATCTTTTCTCGATCGCCCCCTTGTTCTCTCTCTCTCTCTCTCTCTCTCTCTTTTCCTATGTTATTTTAGATTTTTCTAGCTCTTTATATGTAATCTCTTTTCTGAGCTCCTCCTTTACTTTCGCTATCTTCTCTCCTACCATCAAAATGTTTCCATGAATTTTAATCAATAAGCTTTTTTTTTCTGTATACGACTTGAAAAAAAGTACTGGAATTTTCTTAAAAGTCTTTGCAGGTGTATATTTAAATGTACATACATTTACACTTATGTACGTACATATACTATTTGTATATACCGGTATAAACGTGTGCAGATGCAAGGCTTACTGATTTGCCGGAGTATCAATATTTCTAAAATCATTTAATGACTTTGACAATCGCAGATAAATAACGGTAAGCGTTCCATTGGCTTTATACAAGACGCGATAGGTTTAACCGTTGCTTACCATGTAAAACAAGAAGTGTCTTATCATTGATGACAAAATCGACGGGAGGCATACTTTCTTTCAATGCAATTAGTTATCGTATACGCTATCCACAAATTATATGCCTTTGAATTTAAATAAGAAAATGATTCAAAATAAAAAACAAGTAACAGCATTATAGTAAGACACTGCCCACCATTGAATACCCTATACCATCTCGCTTGGTGACGTTAAACATAAAAAGAAATTTTTAAAACATAGTGTTGTACGCGAAATCGTCGAAAGGGTGGTCCGATCCCAACCGTTTTCGACAGGGGTCGTCCTTGGGCCAGAACATGTCGATGTGCTCAATTTCAACACAACATCTCAAAAATTGCGACCTGTAGGTTGGATACAAAAAACAAGGCGGGCAGATGGGCGGACAGACAGATACATTCAGAAAGTAATTTTAAATCGATCGGTTTGATTAAATGTGCGTCTATCGCAAGTGCTTCTGGGTGTAGCATACATCCGCTCAAATTTAATATACTCCCCTGTGGCACAAGTGTAGTGGGTTTTAAAGAGAAAAGAAAAATTAATTCGTCTTGTGGTGGATCTTGATGGCCAGTTATATGCCAATACGAAAAAATTATAAAATAATTGTTGTGGTTAATTATTGACTGAATGATCTATCGAGACTGTGTCACAGTAACTTTTTCAATGGGATGATTTACCGAACGATCTTAACTGACGTTTATCGACTTAAAATTGAAGCTATGGATACGGATGATATTTATTTTTAGCAAGATGACCACTATATGAATGCTTCTATTATGGGATTGATTTAAGTAATGCCTCTATATATATATGAATATATATATTAAGGGATAAATTTGAGCTGGCACCATCTGTTGAAAGATCTTCGTATTGTTATTGACTTTTACATGAGTCCATTTTCAATTTGCCCTCTTAAATCCCCCCATGAAACACCTACGACTGCAACATTAAACCCTCTGGTGCCACAAAGAGAGAAACAAACCTAGTATACCCTAACTGGCCTAACTGGCTGGCATATAAATATACATATAAATAATTAAATTAATAAAAATAAGAAAAAAAATAAAACAAAATTCAATGTATTTTTTAACTGGTTTTTCAACGGCAATAAAATTATTGGAAACCACTTTACTCTTAGTCTTAAGCCAACTACACTGTGTTGAGGAAAAAATGTACTTGTGATTTAATATACCTTGTCTCTACATCCATAGAGAATATATTTACAAACGGACTTTTCCTAAAACTAAATTGCACAACCAAGATCGCTCTAAAACTGAATGCGGGCTCGCTTTAATTTTACTATCTCTCGAAACACCTCTCAAACTTTAAATTATGGAGAACTGGCCTCTGGTAAGGCACTTGCAAAATTAAACTGAAAATCCTTACGGCAACGGCGCCTTATCCTGTTTGCTAGGAAAGAGTTTTAAAAAATTGTAAATAGATTTTTGTTACCTCGGTTTTGCTTTCACGGACCAATAACCACTTCTGCTTCTGCATATTTCCTTATGAAGTTCTTTAGTTTTCAAAACGTGTGTTCACTTACGTATTTCTGACAACAAAATTAACTTATTTTCGTATCTGCTACTAGTCTATTATTTTGTTAAGGGGATCTTGGAAACTTTTTTTTTACATCACTGTAGTCGAAAACCGTAGACATACCTACTTTGTAACATAATGATCGTTAAATGATTTGTGTGTTTATTAATTAATACATTGTAGATGTCTGCTGCACTTACAGCGCTGCTTAAAAAAAGAAAAAAAGGAAGAAGCACAAACTGATAAAAATTCTTCAAAGGCATCTCACACCGAATTTCGGATCTCCACCGTCTAATGTGTGGTAAGCAACAAATATCTATCCTAAGCTACTCTCAGCGGAGTCCTTTGGCATTTTTCATCCCAACTGACCGATTAGAACAGCACGACTAAGACTGTGCGTATCAGTTCGCCAATTGTCTCCGTTTTTAGAGCATATTTTTAACTTGCCTTAGAGCAGATTTTTACCAAATTGGAGCTGAAAGACGCTTATGACTGATTACTTACACTTTTTTCATACACTCTTTTTACGTTTGACTTTCGCCGAAGTCCTCAAAAGCCTTCTTCAATACAATACAGACTCATATCGAATTACCATGAATTGTAGGTCATAACTTGCAAGGCTTTAATTTTTGAAATATCACACGTGTTTCACAATCTGTGCCCCTTAACTAGCTGAACGTGTCTAGCCAAGGAAGGGAATCTCTCTTTAGCTGACAGTCTCCACAATTGACTAAACACGGAAGGGACTGCACAGTGCTAAATCGACTCACAATCCTTACGCTGACGGGGTAAATATCGAAACTTTGACATTTCTGGTTATTGCAAGCAGCAGGAACAAATATAGTACAAGCCCACCCTTTAGCGCAAGGTAAGGTTTAAAGCGCCAATTAACGAATAATAAGTTAATCCAATGTTAAAACCTTTTTTTAAAAGACATAACTATGCCATGCTATGATGGCTCCGTATAAAATTAAGCCTGGATCGCCTCAGAATTTTATGCATACGCCTTAATAGTCTGCTTTGGGGGAATCGAAGATTTGCAGAGTCGCAGCCATTACAAAATGAACAACTGTGTTGACGCATACTGGCTTCATATGAATTGCACAAAATGCGTGTCTAGCGATTGCATTAAAACAGAAGCAAGAATTATAAAATGCATTAAAAATATTAGACTGCATAAGTAAGTAAAGATAAGCGAATCAATAAAAAGAAAATCGTATTTTATGTGCGCTATTAATGCATTCAAGATTTGATGATAAATAAAAAATCCAATTATGACGGTTACATTTGGCAATGTACGAATTTAAGATAACCCTACGGTAGAAATAATTTGCAGCATTTATTTATTACGTACGAATCAATGAGTTAATGATGGTTCTATGTTGCGTTTCTCACAATCCGATGCGAGCTGCCGACAAACTTTTGATGATAGGGAAGGGAAGGAATTATCTAATAGTACGTATTGGACCCGAAATGGCTCCAGGTGTTAAGCTTTAAGTTAAGGAATGCAAACATAGCAGCGAAAAACGCCACCGAATCTCTCTTAAGCTTTACAATATACGCTACGGGATGGATGTACGTAAAGGACAATATGATCCAAGCAATTCTTCTGTCACTAAACCGCTGTCACAAATGTTTATACTCTATGAGAAACCTGAGATACAAGCACCTGACGGCATGCTTTTAAATTCGTGTATTGATTGCTTAAGTCACTTTAGCATTTCGCAAGGTTGGGCAACTTGCATATAACGCACAGCAAAATTTTCTTAAAAACAATTTTTCATAAATCAGTCTTAATTTCAAAAAGTTAGAAATTATATAATATTCGCTCTATGACACTTGTCGTGTCAAATGCGCGCATAAAAATTGTAACGTATTTTGCTATTTTGCGACCAAACTTTCCCTTCACCGACTTTTTAAACATCTGAGGAAATATTTAAAGTCGGTCCGTCCTATAGGTGGAAAATTCAATTCAAAAATCTTGATTATGAGATCTCTGATCACCTTCCCAATTGGGCACACATCGACTAGGATGCACCCACCATTACCTCCCTCCCTACAGCTTTCTCTTTCCTCACTTGTTTCTGATGATGATTGTGTTACGCAAGTAGACGACATCCTCTGCCTAATTAGTCTCATGAAACAAAAAAATATAACGAATGATTTCTATCGTCCCACCGCACTGGCCACCGCACTGTTACATGTATAGGGGAGATTCGATGAGTCATTAATCATAAAAAAGAAAAAAATTGAAATTTACGTAATTTTAAGAAACTCTCACGAAATGCTTTTTATAAAAGACATATGTGCGACAAAGGAGTTCGGAGCTATTAGTTACCTCTGCCCTACTTTCAGCCAGACGTGCAATAAGTAAATGTGATAGTTCGGAATTTCCACGGTCCCTGCGAACCTAAAGCGAACCTATTTGCTCTTGGAACGGAGGTGCGTTAAAAGTTAACATACGAACCCATAAGAATTATTAATTCCCGTAGAAGGATGTGGAATAAAGGCAGGAATTCTTTCAAATTAAAAAAAAGATAAACTAAAAATTATTTGTATTAGTTTTGTTTTTTTATGAGGTTTTATGTGCTTACGTATATTGTATTTTTATGTTGACCACTGTAAGATGGGGTGCAATGATTTTGTTTTTTCCCATAATGTATGTAGCACCCAAAAGCTACCTTCAGAGACCCTATAAGGTATATATACTCTTGATCAGCGTGAAATTCTGAGATGATTTAGCCATGTCTGTCCGTCTGTCCGTCTGTCGGTCTGCGTGGTGTGTGTTGTTAGCACTCTCTCGGTCGCAAAAAGGAAGATATCGACTCCAAACTTAGTAAAAACTTTAGAAGTTTCTGCAGAAGAATGTTTTAAACTATTTTGTACACTCCTTTAATGGAGATCCACTATCTGCCCAAAAATGGGTTAATTTTGAAATGAATATAATGGACGCCGTAATTAATTTTTTCCTAATAATACCAGCGACATGGGTATGAAATAAGAGAACTTGGAGAGTAGAATGCGCACAAGATAGTGGTGGGTATGGGGTAGATTCGCCCCGCGTCGAATATATCTTTACTTTACTTGTTTATTTTGTGGTTATGGCTCGTATCGGCTTATCTGCGTTATGTATTTCTATTTAACCCTTTCGGTGGTATGCTGATTCCCTTTTTGATAATTTATTTAATTTCAATTTAACTAAAGAGTAAGAACACAACGTTTAACATACAAGTGTAAATATTGTGATACAATTATAGCAATTTTATGATTTATTATCGCAATTATATGCACATACATAATAACAAATTAAATAAAAACACTTTAATGCAAATAAGAAAGAAAAACAAAAAAAAAAAAAAAAAAAAGGAAAACATATATAATAAAGACGAAAGAAAAATAAAGAAACAAAACTCAGAAAAACGCCAACAAAGACAAAAACATATAATTTAATGCATTTTCGCTGTCAACAACGCCTTTTTTAAAGTAAGTAGCAAACAAACATGTTCACTTCTATGTACTTAAGTGTAGCAGCGAGTGTTTATGTGTTTTCGAGTCGAGTATTGTGAACGTGTGTACAAGCGTCGTCGGCTCTGGCGTGCTTGTTTGTGACCCTCCAACCAAAACCGGTGTAGAAATGTTTTTTTTTTTTTTTTTTTTTTTTTGCTTTTTCTGTAATTTCCCGAATGCAATTTAAATTGTTGCGTTCTCTTGCATTTTGTTGATTTCAAGTAGTGTTGCACTAATTATGCGTAAATATTGGTTGTACAGTTTATGCACTGACAAGTTCATCTACATACCTAACCATATATGCACGTGCAGCAAGTGCATTCGTTTCATACCCACCACAGGGGGTAAATTGCGTTTGTCAAATGCTTTTAGCGCAAGGTGATATGCATCGACATTCATTTCAGCTCAGTAACTATCGTTTTAGCCTTAGTAGAATTGTTGTGAAAATAAATATGTCCGTCCATCTATACGTTGCGATTACATTACCAAATCTTCGGTATTCGCAAAGCTCATAGAGTTGTTGAAAATTCCTTGAGAAGTACATCTTCCACCAGCAGGGAGATCATGCACCTACTTATGAGAGCAAATAATGTCATGACTTTTCACTCGATTACGGAGATGTACATGGGTACTGTCTCCTACCTACGATGGCCATTTGTACTGAAGTCATATCTACAATATATCCCGTAAATGCTTTCTTTTCGTGGCCGCAAATCTATGGAATCCAGTGCTTAGTGACTGAAAGGATGATATTCGGTCTAATTTCGATGATGAACACAGACTGTGTTTGAAACTTCCCAGATACTCGCATGTTGAACCTTTTGGCTTGTTGGCTTTGTTACGTCTTCGTCGTTGCAATTATGGCATACAGACGTGACTAAATCGGTTTCGTTTGTAGTTCTATGACTTTTAAGCTATCTTATGTCTATCAAGTTTTAGTCTGCTTGTTGCCGGTGATGAGTGTGAAAAGCGAGGAGTGTGCGAAAAATAAATAATGTATTGTTTAGGTGTATGTTTTGCGCCTAATAAAGAAACAATAAAGGAAATTATATTCGACCGCAACCGAATCTTTTATAACCATCACCCTTATCACTCGTATACCGTCGTGATGTCCGCGATATTTAATTTAGAATTAACATCCTTAGCTTGTCGCGTTCTTCCCTCCAAGGGAGGAGTTTTATCATTTATAACTTTGTGTAGGCTTGATCGACTTTTCCCCTTTTTTGAGCAAGGGTTGCAGGATCACTCAGAGAATATAAGTGCACATTTTTATATTTGGATGTGTAGTGGTATAAAAGTAACAAGAAACAAGCTTGGTTCCGGGAGTGTATTGTACCGCGCTCTTTAACCGATTTGTCTTACTTCAATACCGACCCGCGTGTAAAAACTTCCAATTTTTATGCCAAATTTGAAGCCTAGGAACATGTTTACCACATACCTTCCGCAGACATGCAGACAGACGGACATATTTAAATCAGGTTAGAAGTCAAAACTATATATACTTTGCGACGTCTCGGTGGATTCCTTCTCTGTGTTGCAAACGTTTTGACAAAGTCACTACACACTTTCCGCATCCTGGGAAAAGTTTTTTTTGAAAATTTATACATGTTTACATACATTCGAGGAATTCGTAATTCCTTCAATTCCGTTAGCGGCACTTCCGAAACACGGTTACTGAACACATCAGCGTCTTTTCTCGGCAATGAAAATCGCTGTCTGCGCTATTTATTCTTGATGTAACGTTTCAAAAAGAAGTCATTAGATGGCTCTGTACGGAGGATGATCAACAAATTCGCTTTTTTGAATGTTTAAATAGTCGTTTGTTAGAAGACAACTGGCATTGTCATGGCGAAGTGTAATCCGACGGCATTTGTTTTTTTCCTTATTAAAATAGTCGGATACCGTTCAGAATTGATAGCATTCATGATTGACGTTTCTCCAAAGGCAATATTGCTGCCGGGGCATCTTTTCCAAAAAACATACGACTATTCATTTCATAGCGTTTCGAGCGTGAAAAAATTTTGTCAGTTAGTTTTGTTAGTTCTACCGACTGCCGTTACAACCTTATTGACCTCTTTTGAAGCACCGCCATTCCATTGCGTACCTATTTGTTTGCACTAAATGAAACGATCGTCTTTTTGGGATTTTCCCAAGTTACGTGTGACAAACCCTTTTTTTCCGGTTGAGTGATCGCGTAATATTTTAATATTCTGTTGACAATAATTCCTAAGATTGCCCCAATATCAGACTATATTACATGTTGATCAGTTTTCGTACAGCATCAGTGCTTGCTGGCACGACCTTCACAGTTTTTTCGGCGACCTCTACGGCTTTCGTGTACTGACGAGTGAACGGCGGCCACGGTTTAATTTGGTATGCCAGTGTGGTACTTTAACAACAAAAGCGGAAGTAACTAGATAATCCTATACCCTATAAAATCGTCATAAGAAAATTTTCATGAACTAACCCCATTTTCTCGTTGAGGCGCAATTATCAGGCCATTTGTAAATAAGACAAATCGTACTCAAATGGCGAAAGGTTCTGACGGAGATTGTCGTTAAACACGGCTTTTCAACTTTCTAGCGGAAACATTGTCAAGACTTAAATTATAAATAGTGATCTACGTAGTTTGTTATCGTTTACTACAAAGTTTTCGCCAGTTGCTTCTAGATGTAAGCTAAAAGTGAAACAGTAATAACATAGTCGTACTTCTATCGATAATTTTATTAAAAACAACAGCGTCATTGAAAAATATTTCGCTATAACAATAAAGAAATGAGCTTAAAAAAAAAAAAAACATTCATTCAATACTTCCCGGTTGATCTCATCAAAGCTTCAACGTTGATGTTTTATCTCAGTTTATCCCATCAAAGTTCCGACTTCGCGTTTTTATAATAATTGCCGCGAGGTCTCGTAAAGACTTTGACTTTTCTACTCTAATAGAATATAAAATAATAAATTTTTACAAAAGGTTTTCATATGAATTTCCTTCAAACAATAACAAAAAACATGTGAATCATTTAGTTAACAACGCTAGTGCATACCATTAGGGAAACCCCTACTTAAGTAAAGCTTTTTGACGTCAAATTTTTATCACACGTTGCTCACACGCTGATACGTATATGTGAGTCAAACTAAAAATAATTAACGAGAATTGTTTACTAATACAGACGGGCTGGTCTCAAATTCTGAGAACGTCTAAAGTCAATAAGAAGCAATTGGCTCTCGTCATCTTGATTGAGATCATTCTCTAAGTAAAATGTAAAGTTTTAAGCAAAAGCCGATTGACCTTAAAGCAATACTGTGTTGAGAAAACTAAAAGAGAGCCCGCCTCAGTGACTCCTAAAGCTTTAGGTTTTTCCCAAGTTCTTTTCGCAACGCCCGAATAACTATTTTTTATGTTTTTTAATTTATCTTCGTTTGTGCTGAGCCTTACATGAAGTAAGATAATCAATGTTATTGTCTCTGTTTTCCTACAGCCTTTACTACACTGTGTGCACCCGCTGAATGCGAGCCAAGGAAGTGATAAAAAATACTGCTGTTTGCCGATTTAAAACGAATGCCTAGCCTGTACGTCAGGGACTTTCGAAGAGATCTCATATTTTAGAAGAAAGTTATTTACACCTGGTACGTGAAGCTTGCTATCGAAAAAGCCCAACGTTGTCCCACATTCATTGACTTTGAGAGTCTTTGAGGTGCTTAAGGGAAGTCCTTAGATACCAGGCTCCTCAGGATTCAGGTTAGACCTGAATGACAAATGACGGAATATAATAGACGTGTTTTCCCCTTTATAGAAACAGAGTGTAAGCAGAAGAAATCTAAATAAATGTATTCTTGATAAGGGAAAGATTCTGAGCCAATGCAGCCATGTCCGTCTGGCCGTCCGTTGAAAACTTGAAAATGGACTTACATTTAGCTGACGGACTTAGGTTCAATTCGGAAATATAAAAGTGATTCAATCACACGGCAGCTCACTGCACCTGCCTACAGCCTTTGTATGACCTATAGGTAATAGCAGATGTCATTCTAATACAAATGTATATGCGATCACTATATTTATGAATTTCATGCAATACTGTAGTAAAGTATTAGGCGAGATCTTAGTATGAGTGAGCAAAAATTTGGAACTTACAGTTTATAGTAAACAATGAATCCAATCTTAATACCACTGTATGATAACAATTGGCTGTGTGACACGCCCCTAATAAAAGATATATGAAAAGTGGAACAAAACTTCCCACTTATTGTTTGTAAAGATATTCTAAACAAGACTTCAACGGTGCAAAAAATTGCAATAGTTAACGCGTAGAAGAAGAGGGGGATTGCGAAACGAGAGAGCGAGAAAAAGAGCGATTAAATAACGCGATTTTTGAGAAGCTTCGCTTGGGTTCTTAAAGAGAGAGATAAATATTCATGCATTACAAAAGCATTTAAAAGGCAATTTTATAATACAGCGATCAGTTTACTAGACGAGCTTGACGGCGTAAAAAAAAAACTTTTTTGTTATAATCATTAAATAATGCAACGGAAAATTTGTAAGTACGACTATGTGAGTAACCGCAAGAAAAACAGCAAGTTATTTACCAAAATTGTTATTATGTTCGTTTTCAGTGTTGCTCTTCACGTTTTGTAGCATTTATTGCACAATAGGGCAATGTGATGTCAATAGACCGATTAACAGTCGTAACCCCCACCGTGCGAGCTTTCAACCAATCCCCAATACATATCCCGATAACGACAATCCAACGCCATTTGAGATAGGAAATGGTGCATCCGTAATACCATCATCATCATCATCATCATCGTCGTCGTCATCGTCACCAGCTTCATCACAATCGTCGCTTACGAAACAGCTCAATAGGGTACCTTTTGGTACGAAATTATTTCAGATACTCTCACAATGGGCATGGCAAGAGAATTTAGTTTTCTCACCGATATCTCTGAAAGCTCTCTTGTCTTTCGTTTACACGGTATCGAAAGGTAAATTGTCTCAAGAGTTGCGTTCTATATTGAACGTCCCGCTTAACACGACACGTGTGGCCTGGAATTTTGAAAACTTATTAAATTCATTCGAAAACAGCCATGCGATTCGTTTGGTTATGGCCAACAATTTGTATTACGGTAAACAATACGGCCCATTAGCAGATGAGATAGAGGACTTAGCCCACAGTTCATTTGGCCTTGATTTGAACCGTTTGGATTTCTCTATGAACTATCAGGCTGCTAATATCATAAACGCTTGGGTGGCAAAGAAAACGGAGAGGCTTATTCAAAACATTGTCTCCGGCAGCTCATTCAATGCGGAAACTAAAGCAGTTCTCATTAATGCGATTTACTTTAAGGGCGAATGGGAAATCGAATTTTCGGAAGACGACACGAAGAAACACCAGTTTTATAAACTTAATCAACAAGAGATTCTGGTTGATATGATGTATGCTGAGGACATTTTCCGTTATGGTCATTTCGATGAACTCAAGGCCTCGGTCTTGGAATTACCATATAAAGGTTCCGATATTAGAATGTTAATATTACTGCCAGACCAAAGGGACGGTCTCCGCGATTTAGAGCAAAAATTGCATCAAGTGGATTTACATAATCTGACCGAACAACTGAAAAGAGAAGAAGTCACTGTACAACTACCAAAGTTCAGTATTGAGTACTCGCATAACATGATCAAGCCCCTGCAACAAATGGGCCTAGTGTCGCTGTTCAATGAAGACTCGGAAATGAACATTTTCATGGATCAGCGTACGCCATTGTTCGTCGATCAAATTCAGCACAAAGCATTCATTCGGGTCAATGAAGCAGGCACAGAAGCGGCGGCATCTTCTTGTAAGTGCCTGATTTGTTCTTCTTCTCGTTTATAATTACAGTTTACTTTACTTAATTTTAATTTAATTGTTTCTTTAGTTCTGAAAATCACACCGCTATCGCTACCTGTACGCATGATTCACTTTGCGGCCGATCACCCATTTGTGTTTGTAATAATTAATAGCAAGGTCATCTTCTTCATGGGGCATGTTGTGGAACCTTAAGATCATTTAAAATTAAACTCGCTTAGAGGAAATTTTTTAAATAAATACGTTTTGGTTTCACGACAAACATTAATAATAACACAAAAATATAGACTGTTTTTTTTTCACCTCCCCAGCGTTATGTGAAAAATGGTTTTTGTTTTTGTTTTAGGTAAAGGTCTTTTCGCTACAATTGCTAAGGCCGTAAAATATTGAAAAGGAAAGGAATAATTCCCGCGCATGAGCCATAAAGGCCCAGAACGACTTTTAAACTCTCACGTCTCACAAATTTCATTAAGTCTTCGTCACTCACCTACGACCCAAGGAAGATATTCTTGTAAATTGTTACATAAGAATGTTTATTGGACTCTTTTAAAAGTTGAAGGCAAAAACAGAAAAAAGTTGAGAGAGGTCCAGTTAATTTATTCACGTACTTAAAATGAATGGCTAACATTCATACCGGCATTTTTATATATACAGCCATTGACACGTAAATAGCACACAGTGCCATTAGAATTATAAAGAAAAAATCAAAAAGAAAGAAACGCCCATCACTTGCTTCTCCTTTAAAATGTACTTTAAGAAAAAATGCCGTTTTATAAAAAATTCCAAAGATGTGGACATGGAAAGGTTACGAAATTTTCAACTTCAAGAAACGGAAAAATATAACTCACTATATAGCAAAATATTTTCTTTATAATAGTGCTAAGCAAGCTCGTCCAGTAAGAACAGAATCGTGTAAATGAAAAGTTTATTTTTAATTTGTGCTATTCATATGCCATTGGCTGTAACTAGTCTTGCTTACTTACATCAAATTGAATGATATTTGATCCTGTCTGTCGTTGCGCTTTGTCACCTTATTTGTGTAATTACAAGAGTATGATTTAACAGAAACAGGTTTTCTGTATTTTCTAACTATATTTAATACTTTGTCGGTCAATAATTCCCGGCACTAAGTAAGAACACACACGCTTGGTCTTTGTTCATTGACGCACCTTCTTTTCAGTGTGATACGATCAGTTCAACATTTCTCTAAAATTTCGGTAACTTTCTGACGGAACACATTGTCAAGGCCTTCAAAGTAACCTTAACTTTCCCCTATGAGCTCATCTTTTGATAAAAATCTTTTTTACTTTTTTGTTGTTTTGAAAATCGCAAGCAAGTAGAGAAGAATCTCTGAAGGCCAAACTGGAGAATAGACTGGTTGGGGCAGCACTTCGAACTTCAATTTATGGAATTTTGCCGACATCTACGTGACGGTCTCAGGAATTATTGATCGATGCCTTATACGGCATGTATGTATTACGTGGGACTTGTTGCGGTTTACTAGAATTTTTTGTTTACAAATACAACTCACTTTACATTTCTTCGAATTTCGCACGCTACTATCGTTTTGCTCACTATTTCGTGGAACCACTTTTCAAAATTGACACGAGAATCTTATCTAGGAAATATTTAAAGCTAAATTTAAATTACTACAATTTTGAGGGTATAATTTGGCAAAAACACAAATGCTCATAGTTTTGCTAACAAGCCCTGGAGCGATCTGATTGACTTTTAAAAGAAAATTCGATGACAATTGTTCTAATTGATCGACTGCTCAGAGGTATGGATGAAGCCTGGTCACCCCTATTCAAATGTAAACTCTCTGCCCCCATTGGGAGCATATAGAGTTTCCCCAGAAGGGCATATGTCGCGAATGGGTTCGCGGCAAACTAATTAAAAACAAAAATCATTTTGATTTCTTGGCGGTGTTTTTAAAATTTTTTCAATTCGTAGAATCTTTGCTTGAAACCTATTAACCGGTTTCTAAATTTTGCTTTTGAGTTGATAGCTCTCGTTATCGAGCCATTTTTAACGAGTAGTGAGTTGAGGACACTCGCTAGGGTATTTTCCTCAATATCGAAAGGAAAAATTCGTATTTGTACCCAATCGACCCAAGAAGCGGTCGAATATCATTTTTATATCTTACACTACTTGTGGTGCAAAGGTATATTAAGTTTGTGCGGATGTACGCAACTCCTAGAAGGACTTGAGATAGACCCAAGTCCATCTGTTCGATAAGGAGCCGCGTAGTTCAACCCAACTTATATTCAATGGTGATAACATGCCAAAAATAATTTCAAAAACTTTTAAAGGGAACTCTAAAACTCGGGCTTAGGCTTCTTCTCACTTACTAAGCGAAGTACTCAGCAAGTTTATGTTACTTGTAGAAATAATTGTTTCTGTTTTAATGCTCTCTCTGCATGTTGTGTAATAAAAGCGTAGCTGCAATTGTCTTACAACCTTATATGAGAGTTCTGATATAACCAAAAACTGTTTGCGTTAATTATGATAAAGAATTTGTAAATCAAACTGCAACAAACAGTAATTAGCGGACAAGTTGTTTATGGCTTAAGTATTTAAATTGAAAAACAACTTATAAGCTTCGCAGTGGTTAACTTTATGGGTTTTTGGTTTTTTCTTTTTTTTTTTAACTCTAACAAAGAAGAAACACGACGTAAACTCCGTTGACACACTACAGCTGACATAAGAGTTATTAGATATATGAAAATTGCCTTTGAAGAGGTAAAAGGAAAAGGAAAAGTTAATGCAAGTATTTAAATAAATCGCTTTAGTTTTGAACACATTGGAATTCTTGCCTAGCGTTCGACGTGACCCAATTTTAGCGAAATCCTGTTTTAAAAAAATGGATTAGTATTTAAAATGAAAACCGGTTAAGAGATAAATGTATTACATAAGCGATATCGTTGAATATGTAGGATTTTTGTCATAAATAAAAATCGCAATAAATCTTTTTTTAAGAAAGAAAAAAAGAACGAAGCAATCACATATTTGTTAGCGAAGTTATTACTTTCAAAGTAAATACATATATATATATATATATATATATATAGCTACATATATAGAGATTGAAGGTGCCTGTAGCAATATTCAACTACCGTGATTGTAGCAGGCAGTTACAGGAAAAACTTCCCATGGCGCGCTGTTGATATTGCGGATAAGCAAGAACAACAACTCAACTGTAAAGTCAAGTGCACTACATGTCTGTAAGTAGTGAGCCTGCATTAATAATCTTTACTTAGAGAACAGGTCTACATTCATTTAAAACGCATTAAACTGCTAGGCCTTTTTAAGATAAATATTGAAATTCCCACACAAAAAAGGTATTCAAACCTCTAATTTTATACCATTGCGTGGCTGTTATCAGAAATTCAGATTGACAGGAATTAGTTTACAAATTCAATCACTTGTTCATTGCAAATAGATAGATATGCTTACATAGGGACGCGCAGTCTTGTGGGTACAGAGTATGTATATTTCAAGAAGAAACGTGCAAAAAAAGATATTGCGTGATAATGTGGATTAATTTGCCGATCCTTTGATTTTGATTTTTGTATGGCGGCTTAATAAATTCGAACATCCTTGAAATTTAAATCAATGCATACTCGTGTTGAATTCTATAAAATCGTGTAAAAAAAAAATTTGAATAGGCAAACACTAACGCCGACTGGATTGATTTGCGAACTTGAAGTAGAAATCTTTTGTAAAGAAAGTTCAATAAGTTTTTAAAGTGACAATCCAAACTGTGACGTAAAAACACGAACTACTTGCTACATTAGAAGAATGCACGCATCTACCCGCATTTATATGGATACCGAAGAGGTTTCGCTTTACCGTCAATGTTACTGGTTCCTCAGACATTACCCCTTGGTCAGCATCGTCTCAGACCAAAGGTAGTCGAATATAAAGAGGAACTTGGAAAATTATCTATTCTCGTCTGTCGTGTGTTTTGGCGTTTGCTTAAAAGATGGATTCATGATTAAACTGAGCGTCATATTTAAAACACAACTTAAATGAGAAGTGAACAAGTAAATCAAAATGGTGAACAAGCTTACCATTATATATGCTATGCTTCGGTAAGAGCCAAGAATGCTTCGTGTACGCAATCATGATTTTGGCAAAATGCTCTTAGCGCACTTTGCTCGGTCAGAGTAATCCTGATTACCTATTGACCCTATGCCCTCATCCAAGATGGTGTAGCTATAATTATTGACTGGATTCGACTTTTGGCAAAAGCTATTCCGAAGGAATCTGGCTTGCCTGTCGACCCTGTGACCTAAGAGCGACGGAAGAGCTTCTAACTCTTTCGAGTGCAGTTTCATAGAAAAAGAAAGTAATCACCGAAGACGTGACGATAACAAATCAAGACTGACTTTAGAATACCAACGGAAATGGATTCGCTGCTCGTTCACCAGATGGAGGTAAGCGTTTAAAAGAACCGAACGCATAAACAATGGATCTTCGGATAGTTTAATGAAGCTGGTTTTTTTTGTTAGATAACTGGGAAGAGGCCAAGCTTATCTATGCAAGTTGAAGGCAGGAAACTACTGCAAATTTTTCGGAAATTAAATTTTTTTCTTGTTACTCAAATATGTCCTTGAAACCCCATCGAATGTTATTGTTTTGTTACCTTTTTACTCATCCCAAGTAAATTGTTAAACAAACATTCGCAACTGTTACAGTGCATTGTACTCCTACTGAGGGAAACCGTCAGGGAAAATATCTTTTTCGTATCTTTCTTACGCACTAAAAGCATAAGCTAAGACCGGATAAAGTGTGACCTGATAATCATATGTCTAATAAAGTATCTCATCAAAGCAAATGATGAAAGCATAAATGAAGTGGCTTGCCACTGTTAAGAAGGAAAAGTTGTAGGATCAGTAGTCGTCCACAGGTCAAAAGACGTCAGTCTTACATGCTTAGACTCCACTTGTACCACAAACTTAAACTTTTGCAATTCTTTAGAAGGCAAAAGAAACTGTATGTGTGTTTGGCATTTTCCCAAGTAATAGAAGTTCTCAACAGACACGAAAAACTTATTTTTATTTAAACCTTTTCCTAATAAAATATAAATAAATTAATTAATAAAATGTTTACTGTTTTGTTCAACTAAATCTTATCTACTGCTAGTTAGGCGAACACATGTAGAACAAGTGGGGTCAAGAAGATGTCAATGCATTTAAATATATAATAAATACACTGCGGAAAAAGAGCAGTTTATCTGCTGCAATTTCTAGAATTGATGTGACGGCGAATAGAACGCGTAGGGCAAAAACTCTGGTGTGCTTGTCATGTTGTGGATTGAAGTTCTTTAGTTATTTTTGTTTTTGTTTGAATTTTAATTTAAAAAATTATTTAAATATTTCCTTGACTTTCGCTTTCAGTGATTTAAGCTTAGTGTACTTTTTCTTTTCTTGTTTAATTAAGAGCGTGACATTAATTTGCATACAATAAAATATTTCAGTTAAAAAGTCAAATTTTTTCTCACAGTGCGCTCTTTTCCTTCCCTTTTCTTTTGTTCTGAAGAATATGAGAATTGAGACGTAAAATATACAAACCAAACGCTTGAGCTGTTTTCAGTATTGAGTTGAATTTCAAAGAATATAAAAGCAACGACGATCTTAAAGAACTTGCAGTCAAAATTTAAACAATTCACTCCAAAGGATCGAACATGAAATCATTATTACGTTCGTTGCAGTTTCTCGTTTGTGCAAACATTTGAACACGATTTAATTTTTTTTCCTAATTTTAGTTGTTATCGCGGTGTTTAGTGAATTTTCACAAGGAAAGGTGCTTAGCAATGCGGTGCAAAGTATTACGCGCAATATATTTGCGGCTGATCTTTATAACGCTGTTGCAAGCGATAAACTGAATGAGAATGTAGTTATCTCCCCGGCCGCAGTGCAGACTTCGATGGCTTTAGCTTACTATGGGGCCAAAGGGAAGACGGCAACCGAATTAGAAACTGGTTTACGTTTAGGGTCCAATAATGCCGAAGACGTGGCTCGGCGTTTTGGCGAATTCCAGCAAAGTTTTACGCGTGACAACTACATACGTTTATCGAATCAGGTCTACATCAATGAAAATCTCGAATTTAAGGGTAAGTTTAGAGACATCGCTAAGCGGAACTTCGACTCCGATATTGAGAAGGCCGACTTTCATCCGCCATATAATAAACGCACTGCGGAACGTATAAGCAAAGTTGTGGAAACGAAAACGAACGGAAAAATCACTGATATATTAAAATCACAGCAACTCGATGACCTCACTGAGGGTGTCATTGTTAATGGCCTTAGCTTCAGTGCTCCCTGGCAGAAAGCTTTTCGCGCCGATAAAACCACAAAACGTGATTTCAGTGACGGAAATAATCGACAAACTTTCAAAGTCGACACCATGTGGTCACTTAACAACTACAAGTATGGTGAGTTTAGTAATTTGGACGCAACAGCTGTTGAGTTGCCCTACCAGAATGCTGATTATTCCATGGTTGTTATTTTGCCAAATCGCGCAAACGGCTTGCGCAGCTTGATACAAAGCCTGTCTGGCAAGAATTTGGTAACGTTGTTGGATGCCGGAATGACTGCACAAAAGGTTGAAATATATTTGCCGAAATTTAGCGTATCGTTTGGCATAAATCTGCAGGAACCTTTTCGAAAGGTAAATAAATAATCTTTAGTGTGTGCTGCTGTTGTGTGTACGAATTGAAAATAAATTAAAATTTGTGTTTTGTTTTTGTTTTGTTTTTGTTTTTTTTCGATTCGTGCGCACATATTTATTTTTACACAGCTGGGCATCACTACGATGTTTACACGCGACGGTGACTTTGGCGACATGTATCGCATGTTCGTCAGCCACTACATTAACAGCGCCAATCATAAAGCCTATGTTGAGGTCACTGAGGACGGCACCGAGCAACCACTCGAATCAGGTGGTGCGTACAAACATATATTTAAATGAAACGTAACATATATGACTTTATTTAATATTTAAATTTATTTGCAGGTCTTAAAAACATTTTCTCAGGCACTAAAAAATTCGATGCTAATCATCCGTTTGTTTTTGCCATTAAGCATAAAGATTCCATTATACTTATGGGACATATCGCCAATAATGTTTATGTATAATCATCACTCGGCGTAAGAATGGCTCCTTTATATCTTTTTATATAGTCTTTAAGGCCTTTTTAGTAAAAGGAATTCGAAGGAGAGCAGATTAGAGGCAGGTTAGCAATCAAAGGTAAAAACCAATAATTTATAAAAATAAATATGAAAATAATAATAAAAATATTAACAATAATAAAAAAATTCGTGTAAAAAGCAAAATAACTTGTTTCGCGCGATAAACTTAATAACTCGTAATGCGATTACATTACATTGTATATAAATAAGTCTCTACCGATTATTCGAAGAAAGGAGACGATATTGGCTTTCGTCAACAGTAATGTTTGTGGCATTTATTCTATGCGTGCTTGAAAATGCATAGGCACAGAAGCGTTATATACGTATTCGCTATTGCAGATAAGTAAGTTCGTGCCTAATAATGAACTTTTGTGGGTTTTCTTGCTTAACGCGAAAAATAATGCTATTGAACCAAGACGGACCGTGTACGGATTACGAAAGTGGAACTAATCCTGATGCAGACTAGATTTGTGTTAAGTGTTGTTCGGAAAAATTTTTCACGCATGGGTTTAGCCACATTGCTCCTCCAAGCATTGTTCTCGCACTCATTCAAAATCCCATAAAATATTTCTCTGAACGAAACTTAATAAAAACTGGACGTCAGTGGAGATGTTATTGGTTGGCGAGGTAGAATACTATGCAAACATTGCCATAGATTTGTCTTGTCTTACCATTGATTTGATTATTTTATGTGCGCAGTTGGTTCTCAAGCAACGTATCGCTCAGGCTAAAATCTTTATTTAAGTGTACGAACCGACAGACACTAAGTTCATTGCGCAATTTCAGAGTAGAAAAGTATTTTAGTTTCTTTTAACGTTCTCTGAGGTTGTGATCCTGTTTTTGTTTTATCAAAACACTTGATTCGTAACACCAAGAAGGAGTATATAGGTATGTGTAGTTTCCATAACTAAACTTACACTTTTCTTCATATATAATTCTCTTTTTTTTCATTCTTTAAGACACTTGAAGAGTTGACCCAATTCTGATCGCTTTGAAGAACCGATCTACTCTAGATCACACGAAAAATTTGATAATGAGAAGCTCAGTAACTGCGTGCACGAGCGCAGTTTAGCAGCGAGTTTAAAAGCATGCTTATGGGCGTTGCCATGCTTGTTAAAAATCAAATCTTTATATCTTTTTACATATAGTGAATGTTTTCATTTTAAACCATTGGTTCAGCTGCTACAACAGCTGTTTAGTCTGTTTACTAATACTGTGATTATAGTCAGCTCGTCCATCCATGTATGTGGCAACTACTTAAAGGAAGCCATGTAGACTTGGTTTCTCTATTATTTGGATGACAATGGTAATACAGTACCGATCTCTTCTGGCTATAAATTATGCTAAAAATTCCTCTCTTTATTATTAGTTACAATTACAGCGTTTCAAAAAATACACTGCTCGACCTCGTGCTCTCTCGTGCAAGCTAGAATTTAAATTGTTCACCGCTTTCCGACCAGCAAATTTCGTTAATGAGACTACCAATGAACGAGATTAAATTTAATTTTTAAGGGCCCCCTAGTGATTTAAAGCAAATATTTTTCATACCCTACGCCACTTGAAATACAAACCTATATTAGGTATAGGCAATACCCAGATGGCCTCGAGATAGACCCACCTGCTATTATACCGATCTTCTATATTTAAAAATGCTTCACAAGGACCAAAGCGTTGGCTACCCTATTGTATCAAGGAAGCCGTTCACAATTTTTCAAATTAATCTGATCGCGATGATTAGAAAAAGAGCGTTTTTAATTTTGAAATCGTAATCCTGATGTCAACATAGGAAAAGGCAGCAAGCAGAAGGACAAGTGGATATGTTATTCGCTCTGACCCAGTACATATATTTTATGAACGTGGAACAGTGCATTACAAACATTTGTAAAATCTAGGATCACTACTAGAGATTATAAACAATGTTTTTCGTTTCAAGCTCTTGGACTATTTTGCTAATGTCATGCGATTTCTTTTGTGAATGTATGCACGTAAGTGTGTGTTGGAACGAGTACTGCTTCGGACTTAATTTCTTTTGTCTTCTGCTATCTACATTATATGTTTTTAACATATTTTGGCTGGGAAACCAAGTCGTTTTTATAGCTATATAAGACGGAGGGCTATGTTCACCAAAACCTTTGAGGGCCCACAAAGCATATATATTCTTGATTTTCATCAAATCCTGATTGAACTTCAAGTTCGGCAGCAACATTGAAGGTTCTTGCACGCAGGTTAGCCTTGAAAATGTGCCCAATCGGTCGAAGGACGCGCCTACGGTGTTACGTTAAGTGAGAACACATCTGTGGTTCAAAAGGGATACAAAATTAGTTTTTTTGTCCATTACACATAAACACTACAGCAGACAAATCTACAAAAATTTTAATGTGTACTCTGTGGGCAATGCTGTAGTATCTCTACAAAAACGGAATAAGTCGGCCACGCCTACTCAATTTTATGAGCTATGAAAGTGTAGTTGTTTTCCTTTTTTTTTAGTAACGCTGTGAGGGTATAAAAGATTCGGTCACGACCGAATATAATTTTCTTACTTGTTGCGATTTGTAATTTGATTATTTTTAGTCTACATACGTAACAACTGGATTTAAGAACTCTGGATTTTCATCACTATGTAATGTGTATTTATATTTTGGCCTAGATGGCTTTGTATTACTACACGGAATATATAAACAAGAAAAAAAAAAAAAAACAAACGACTCGAAACTAATTGCCGCTGTTCATGTATGCCCCTACTTATGTGTATGATGTTCTAATAAATGCGGACGAACGCCGCAGTGACGCTAAGTTTTAATAAAGAAACAACTAAAAGTAAGACAGCGACTGAAGGGCATAAAAATAGGTCCACCTGGCAGACTAGACTGCTTATAACTTGCCGTGAGTACATTCAAATTTGTAAGGCAAGCGGAAACGTAATATGAAATGAAAAGAAAAAATAATTATACTGAATGCGTAATAAAAAACAAAAAACTCGCTCAGAGGAGATTACAATCTGGATGATAATAAAAATATACAAATAGAAATGTCCTGGCCTTTTACATAAAGTATTTACTTCATTGCTTTGCTTAACGTATACGCATATACATCATCCAACAGTTATAAACATAAATAAATAAATATATATGACTTAAAATTTTGTGTTTATAATAAAATCAGTGAGAAAATTACATTCGGCTGCGACCGAATTTTGTGTACTCATCATCGTTATCCCAAAAAAAAAGGCTAAATACAGAGTTTTATTGTTCTATTTGTTGAGCTTCATAAGCAACGAGCAAAAAAACAACATTTTTCTTTTTTTTGAAAACGGAGATGGTGTCAAGTTATGTTAGACGGTGGGCGTATCCTTTAAGCGATTTCGTTAAATTTCAACACCAATCAGTGCACAATAAATTCCATTGTTTCTGCCAAGTTTGAAGCAGATAGCTTCTTTATTGCGATCAGGAGAATGATTAGCACAGACAGACAGACAGACAGACAGATGAACATGCTTAAGTTGGTTTAGTATTTGATGCTGATCAAGAATACATATGGACTTTCCGAAAGTTTCTTCTGGGTGTAGTTCATAAAATGAGTGTCTCCATCAGTCTTGGTGTATGGGTATAAAACTAATATGCTTAACTGAAACGGTTTCCAAAAAAGTTTTTTTATAACGAAGGCTGGATTTGTAAACCGGCACTTATACAGCAGGAAATATTTCTCTAATTACAAGTTTAACGAATCGTCTTAGAAAATATGTAAATCAAAAGCAGCCGAACGTAGGCTTAGGTGTTTTAAATTTTAAATTTAAGATTTTCTCTAGTCAACAGCATGACGTACGAAGGTTATTGGCTTCAGTCAATCATTAATTTATATTAAATAAAATTAATTGTTTATAAAAATGTCTAAAGGGGGAAAAAATTCTAAATGATTACGATTGTTGGGTACAGAATATATACAAAGAAAGGCATTCATTGCTTTGCTTTGCAACAGTTTATCGAATATTTCTGATTATAGTTTCTAAAAAAAAAAAAGAAAAGATTATTAATTATGGACATGGAAAATGAAAGGTTTGACTAAATTAATATTTAATCTCCTATTTTAAAATATCTACCACAGGCAAGAAATTAAAAGGAAACGAAAGAAACCCTTGTGCGGATCGAGTTCGTATAGATATTAACCTACGGTTGGAAATGGATTTCTTTCGTTAGAAGCTCACATCAAGTGCCCCAATATTATAATTACAACAAAGAGTTTAGTTTTAACCGAATTAAGGAGCCTCTACAAAGGGCGAGAGTCTTGGGGTATGCACTCTTTGCTTACACAGAATTTTACGATAGATAAGACTCTGCAAAGTGAGTAAATGTAGTCTACCGCTTCACTTCCTATGCACTCTTATTATTTCTGTATTGTATTCAAACCTTATTTCAGCAGAGTTTGAAGCTCAAAATAAGAATGAAAACAAACAAACAAACAAAAAAAAGACTGCAGTGTGGCACGGCCAACGCCATCCTACAGTTATTCGTATAACGGCGTATCAATATAAGGCGTTATATGGGAAGTGTTCGGCGAAGTGATTCGATCCGAACCATTCTCAATAGCATTCATCCTTGGGGCAAAACACCCCATTCTACAAAATTTTATCAAAATATCTCAAATGCTTTTGAAAAACTGATACACATGATAACCATGCAGAAATGGTCTTCATCGGCCTATTAATATGTCCACAATTAACCACAAAATTTTAATTCCTAATTATTTCCAACTTATTTCCCATATATTGTAAAGCATATTGGACTAGATAGTATTGTTAATTGCGGAAGTGATTGTCAAGCTGATCATAATGAGCACCTGGATCATATATTTTCAAAAATACATTCACGGGATCAAAAGTTGTACACGAAAATTCGAAAAAATGATCGGCATTTTTAGTTTTTGTTACCCTATGGGCATGTATGGAAACGGATCACGCCACATATTCGTAATTACTCATGCAATGTTTCATCTTCCTAGATATCACGTGTACGTGTAAATCAAGAGGTAAAACACTAGCCTATAACTGAGGCCAACAGGGACGCAAAATCAAGTTTGGCCTCCACACTGACACCATTTTCGCAAGCATTTGTCTTGCACTACGAGAATTGCATAATCTGAGCTTGCATTTCCGTCTTCCCCTTAAACATACGACAGCAAATGCTCTTCTCATGTCGCGTATTAACTATTGTGTTGAGAGTTTTTACGGTCGGCCGTCGCATATAGGCTTATAGGCTTTAACGTAATGTCAATCGTACTGCCCATTTTGTTCACAATGCCAAACTCGCGGATCGCATTTCCTCCTTCGTTCAAGCTCTTTTATAATTCTCCTGCCTCGACCACCTAAGGTTTAAATTGCTGCTAATTTAAATCTCCTTAGGATTATTTGCTCTTAATCGCCTAACGTTTTAATAGAGGCATTACATTACCCTTTGATTGAATGAGCATTAGTACCTCTTTACCTTTTCCATACCTTGCAACCATACACATTGGCGTATGTCTTTATGGTTGCAATAGCAATAATAATAATCAGTAAGGAAAAAAAATTACATTCCCTGTACAACTTCGCTTATTACAGTCGTTCATAGAACGACTTCTCAAAATAACGGGTTACACCGATCCGATTTGAATCAACTTTCGTAGCGTCCTTGGATAAAAACAAGTCATTGGAATATCTCGCAAATTTTGAACTGCATGTTGAACCCAAAAATAATAGACGGACAGATGTACACACAAACAAAGTTAGATCGATTCTGAGTTAGTTTCGTCATCGAGTGCATTTCAATTTTTTCTAGATCTTGTGTACATCCCCAAAGCCTTAATATATTCCTGCACCACAATTGATGGAAAAAAAGTCAAAAGGAGAAGCGGACAGTCGGACAGATGTGTTCACAGCAGAAACATAATATCCGGGCAGATTCAAGAAATGTCTCCGATCGAAATGTGCAGTAGAAAGTGTATCAATATCAAGACTTTGTACGTCACCTTCTCGTAAACCTTCTTCACAAACTTAATATTTCCGTATCAGATACAGATGTAGGGTACAAAAATGCATTTTAGTGTAAACAAAATCAACTGAAATCAACTTCGGTTTTTAGCTTGCTTCATGGCAACCGAAGCCCTTGCAAGGGATCACTTCAAAGAAAAGAGAAAAAGAAAGGAAGAAAGAAAGGAAGAAAAAACTTACCTTTCAAGTTCGGCTTTAATTGTGTTCTGCATGTTATCCATCATAGTTTACGCATCAATACAAATGTATATCGTGCGGTAATTATTATAAAAATTTAATAACACTCACATCTGTTAACTGCACAAATTTGCATAATTTTTTATATTCTTGCAACGATATTAAATATCTTTAATAGCGTTTAACTACTTAAAACACCAACACAACAATTTTATCATTAATTTTTACTTTTCTTATTTTTTTTATTTTTTTTTTTTATTTTTTTTATTTTTTGTGGTTTATGTAAATTAAACGCTATTAAAGATATTTAATAT
>KK502658.1:262800-276503 GCA_000688735.1 Glossina austeni
TTTTTTTTTTTTTTTTTTTTTGAAGAAAAAGCAAAAAAAGGAAAAGACAAACAAAAGCGCTGCCGGAATCTTTACTTCATAATTAAAAAAATTAATATTTTTTTCTAATGCTTTGTGTTTTGCTTTTATGATTGAAATTTTTTTTTTCTTTGATTTTATTTATAGGCCCATACCTTAGGCATTCTCCGCATATTTCAATATTTCGATCAAGTATTTATTGATTTATTTGTTTTCATATCTTTTTTAATCCACAAGTTATGCGAAGTGATATGTTGTGACCACCAGATTACGAAAATTTATAAAATTTAGTTTAGTCGAAGGCAGTTCGACACAAATTTGTATCTGCTTTCATTTAACACTGACCTGAATGTTTTGCTCTGTTGGTAATAATAACATTCAAAACACTCTTAGACGCTCTGTACACTATAAAACCATTATTTAAATTGCGTTTCGTACGAATTTGTCTATGAGTCCGTCCTTCTATTCTGTCGTATCATGTTTGCGTGAGACACTTTTTTTTGAATGAATGAATTTTTTGCTTATCTTTATACCACTTGTGGCAACTTTATCTTCGTTTGGTACAAAGATCAGATCATTTTGAAAGAGAATAAAGACAAAAGAAACAATAAAAATAATAACTCTTTTTTTTTTTTTTGTTTTTTCTTTTCATAAACAAATCATTAGTAAGAAAGTTGTTTCAAGCATCGACGGCAGGGAGATGGACAAGGTTAGAATATTTCAGAACCTGACGCTGATCAAAAAAATATTTATTGCGTGCTACAAGCAGAAGGGAACGTTTTTCTTTCTTCACAATGAGATGTGAGAAAATTTTATTCGTATTATTTCAAAATTCATCTACGAACTTCGGAACTGCGTTTGCGGGTTCAAGAGTCAGTGAGATAGAATCTATTCGTGGCTATAGTGACTGCTCAGTCGTCAAAGTCATAACTCTTACCGATTGGGCACACACCCACTAGCCTTAGGCCATCTCCGTCTCTTTAAAGATTAAACTTTCCCATGAATTTTTGCAACTTTGAGAGTTACAATAACAGGGGATAAAACGATTGAAGATCCATTCTCCTTTCTTCCTTCGTCAAAGTCATAACTCTTACCGATTGGGCACACACTCACTAGCCTTAGGCCATCTCCGTCTCTTTAAAGATTAAACTTTCCCATGAATTTTTGTAACTTTGGGAGTTACAATAACAGGGGATAAAACGATTGAAGATCCATTCTCCTTTCTTCCTTCATGAAGATGGAAGAATAACAATATATTTGCAACTAAAGAGATATTACGCGAGTTTTATATTCGTCGTCGAATAAGATATAAATTAAACATATGCACACATATATCACTTAGCCGGCAAATTAGATGCCTTTTTGCACTGAGCTTTGGAATTGCTCTGTTAAAAAAGATCTCTAGAATAACTTTTCATTGCAATGGTCCAAATCTAGGTCGAGTAGGAACAGACTTTGACATACTTTAATGACTCCTAAAAAGATATTAGAAAAAAATTGGCTGACGTGGGCGGTTACTCTTGTATCATGCAAAACAAGGCTGAATGATTTGAATTGAATAGCCCTTCAGTGCTATACTGCGTGTTTCTTAGCACTCATGTCACCTTGCGCATTGGTCTATGGTTTTATAATAGCATATGAAGTTGAAAAAAATCATTGGCGAATCTATTTTCAAACCTGGTCTGTGAATATGAGCTAAGAACATAAACAACAGGTTTTAAAAGTTCCTTTTACTTTTTTCAACATTGCACGCTGCTCACAATAGGCAACGTTTATATATGGGCGGAGTGACTGACATAGATATTTGATTCGAATCTTTAAGGTGATTAATGTACGTACGTGTCCCATAAATATTGTTATATATTACAAAGAGAAGGACAAATTTATACACTACGCCTCCATCGTTAAGCGGAGACTGTAATTACAATGATATGTCACAATAATCTTTACATAAGACGCATTAGCATTTAAGGTTGCATTTATTTAATAACGTTCGTCTACCTGTCCGCGTCTCATGCTCGCTTAAATTTCATATAGAAACCATGGTGTAAAAAAAATATACTCGACACTCTGTTCAAAAAAGTCGGGGAATTTTTACTTAAAAAAAAAACGTCGCTTCCTGCTGTTAATTAAAAATTCTTTTGTTAGACTGACACTGGACTGCCATTTAAAATAGAAAATTTTATTGTAGAAAAACGCACCATATACCGTTTATTTTTCATTAGCTTCATAACGATCACTGAGACCTAAGAGGGTGTTAAAAATATACGGAAAATTTCTATCTTTACTGGGCAAGTTTCAAGTCTTTTAGTTTATGTTTCGAAATCAAAGCCTTTTTTTGCAATTATTGTAATAATGAAAGAGTATTGATCTATAAAGCTTTGTCGATGCCTTCTATTATTTCAAAACGATTGACACCGCGTGGTTTTCTTAACTTTGAGAAAACAAACAATCGCTTCGAGCTATTCCAGGCGAATAGGATACTTAGAAAGGGACATCAGTTTGACTGCCGTCGAAGAACTGACAAATCATTATGGTAGCGTGCGAGGGTGCGTTATACTAATTGAAATCAGAGCAATTGGGTGTTTTTTAGGAAAAGGATGATGTGAACGCAGATGCGGGAGCATGATGCTCCATATCAGTGTGTTGCTCTTTCAAATAAATCACTTATGACCAATACCACCTTATGGTGTAATTTTTTCAGTTTTGGTTCGCCTTCAGCATGGTATTCGCTTGATTGTTAAGGTGTTCCTATGTGTAATCACCAAGAGTTATGCATTACAGCTTACTAACACACACACAAAGAATGAGAGCATGTTGTTTAAAAAAAAAAAAACAGAATTTTCGTAAAAAGTTGCGAACACAAATGATGCGAATGCGAGTCGTTTTTCAAAATAGGTTAAATTGTTCTAATTGCTATTCACTTGAACAAGTTTTTCTTCGTTCCAGAAATGTATTCACTCTTCGTCAGTCGTCCATTCTTTGTCATCAACAATTTCCAAAAATTACAAGTTGCTCTAATATACAAACAAATACACCGCAAGACATGAACCTTTCGTCAGTTATTAATGCGAATTCTACAAACTTGACGAAACAAAAGTTTATTCCATTTGAATTATAAAAATTCTTTAAATAAAAATTCCCCTTGTTTTCTGAACGCACTAATACATTCATGTTAGGATCAGTTCTATGCCCAACAAAGTGTAAATGTGAGCATGACGTCGACATTCAAAGTCTAATATTTATTTTAAGATCAGTTCCGTACCTAATAAGGATTCAAGATAGGTGCGATTTGCCTAATGGTAAAGTGTACCGTAGGCCAAAAATGCAAATTTCGAAAGTAAAAGGCTCATGATTGACCAACGTGTTAGTTCAAATAATTATGGAAACTATTTGAAGCTTCGACATAATTATTTCCTGCTAATTGTTAACCATTATCCGCCATATGTTATATGAATTTGTAGTTAATTTTAGCAGTTAATTTTTACGGTTGACAGCAATAAAAGTGGAGTTTATAACTTCTTATTAATCGGAATCCGTAAAAAAATGTTTACTATCTCGCGACCGTACATAATAATGTAAAATCTGTTGTAGATTGCAAGGCGAGAGTGTAATTTAACCGATTACTATCGCGAATAGGATCAGTGAATACGTTTCCATGCTTTTTTCATTAACTCTTCCGCATGAGCTTGCATAAAACATATGTAAATATATTAAAAAATAATCGCTAGAAACACGAATTAAACAAACTCCAGAGATCTTTTCTTTTTTAGTGTATTAAGATGAGGTACTCAGTAGCGGTTGATCGTTTTTACTTTTTTTTTGTTTATTTGTTTTAATATTTGAGAGATGATCATATCACTTTTTAGCAATCGTAATAAATTTGGCGGCTGTTTATTAAATGCTGTTTACACTATACGTAAAATTATTTTTACAAAAGAACTAAAGACTATATTATGCTTATACGAATGCCTGCATGCAACACATGAAAACTGTATGCTTTTCTTATTATTACTTCTTTAGAGAACAGTGCAAGAGCTTTGCCACTGACAACAAATACAATTAATTCAATTTAACTTTTATGCACAGACAGCAAAAATATTTTCCATTAAATTATAACAATGACAATAAAAAAAAATTTACATTTCATTCAAAAACATTCGCAAGCAATGCTGCGATCCGTTTTCTTTCCAGAGGAACTTTTAATCGTGCGATCCGTTTACTTTCCGAACTTTTTATCTTGAAGACGGCCGAGAAACAACAAAATAGTTGTAATTTTTTTTTTGAAATTTACTTGGAAGCATGGTGGTATTGCTCACATTGTTATTGTAAAGTTTTGCCTCAAAAGCAGAGAGAGAGAGAAATAAGAGACAATCGCCACACAAAATATAAATCTAAACATTTCATGTATATAAATATAAAATCTAAACATTTTCCACATTCCTATGGATTCTTTGCTGAGAGTAAAATTCTATTTCTGAGAATAAAATTTACTATGCCATGCACTCTTACGAAAGGTGTTTTTGACTTTTCTGAGCGTAAAACTAATAGCTAAAGCAATACTTGATTCTCTCTCAAAAAAAAAAAAAAAAACAAGTCTGTTGTATGGCACAGGTAGAATTGTAACGTGTGTATGTAGAAAAACAAGGCTTAAGCAACATGTTTCGTTAGCTTTATTGCCAATAATCATACGCATATTCATTTCTCATATTTACGATCAAATGTGCTCTTTAAAAATGGTTACAGTGTCTTTTTCTCTTTCTATTTCTTATTCTCACTCATATTCGATAATTAAAATACTGGTTCTTTATGCAGAAAGCACCCAGCGCCAAGCGTTTAATGAAACGTTTGACGTGCATTTGCTTTCGTTGTTCTTTTTGTTCTTCTATTATTCTTTAACGATATCTTTCGTTATTCGAATAATAATTATAACAAAGTATTCATGTTGTAGGGCAAATGCTTATGTGATTGCTTAGCACATATGTAAATACGTGGACATACGATTCATTTTTAAAAATATACATAACGTATTTAATTACTAAAGTAACTCTAATGTTGAAAGACTTCGAAAATATCAATCGAAAACTCTTCGTCTTGCTGGTTAACGCCGCTTCGTTGGTTAGCAACGGAACTATTCACTATGACCTGGAATTTCCATATGTTAAAAATCTAACTCTAATTCAGAAATTAATTTATTTTTGTTCCTTACATTACTTCTAATAATTCTTTTCTCAAAGGACAATAAACATGTTCGCTGATCAATTATAATCCATCTGATCTTGTAGTGCCAACTACGTTGTATCTCGTAAGTGGCAGCTTTACGTACGCTTACGAGATATCCCGTAGTTCGCAGTGAATCGAGCAATGGTCAGATATGTCCAGGTTAGCTGTAATGGGAATTTAAGTAAAACTGAGCGCTCCGCGTTTCTGCAAAGCAGTTTAGAAAACTCATCTTCATCGTAGATGTAACTTAAAAATGATTAGCGAAAAATGCAGTAAGTAAGAAATTCGGTTTCTAGATGATAGGCCACTTCGTGTATATCGTGTATAAGATAGCATTAGCAGGTTTCATTGAAACTTTTAATCTGTAATACTATTTTTTCCACAAGCTAGACGATCATGAATCGAAATTCGAAATTATCTGCACATAATGCCATAACATTCTTATATTCATCACTACAGAGGATGTGCCATATTCTGTAATGTTTATAGCGCATAAAAGTATGCATCGAAAACCGTATAAAACTCAATATTCTTAATCAGGTTTAGAACACAACTGGATTATGTCATGCCTACTAATCAAAATGTGTCTGTCGGCTGAAATAAGGATTAGCTACCCTATAGTTTACGAAGAAGAAGTGCTTATGCTTAAATTTTTTGTTCGTCCTTATTAGCTTAATAAGAATTGATATTTTGTGAGCGCGAAGTTATAGCTAATTTTTTCGAATCAAGTAATCAAAATATCGAAAACAATTTTGTAAATAATTTTCTAATATTTATTTGGAAAGAAAATGCTGGCGTAGCAGTTTTCGCAAGAAAAGAATATTTTTTTTCTTAGCACCTCCTTGGCTGAACCGCACTATTACGCATGTTACACTTTTCTACCCTTTGATTTTAAATGTCAACAGGTACTTCATCATAACATTCTCAAGTGAAGCACAGCAACTATTAATTTAAAATAAATTTTCGCGAATTCCACAAAAAGGCCAACTATAAAATATATCAGAGTAAGCCCACAAAAAAAAAGGAAAAAGAAAAAAAAAAGCAATAAAAATCATTGCCTCAATTCACCCAAGGTTAGCAAAAAAAAAAAAAAAAAAAAAAAAAAAAAAAAAAAAAAAAAAAAAAAAAAAAAAAAAAAAAAAAAAAAAAAAAAAAAAAAATATATATATATATATACACATTATATATATACAGCAGATATACACATATATACATATATATATATATATTACGTATACATTTTTTTTTGAAGCAATGCATTTGGTCTTCAATAATTTCTTATCAAAATACCTGCATCGAGGTCGAAAGTGACCTAGAGGCACACACAAACATTCGCCAAAGGTTAGTTAAGCACTGTGTGCTTTTCTTGTTAAAAACTATACGGACTTCGGAAATGTTGTTTGCTTGTAGGATTATTTTAAGGGTCGCGTGTTAATATGTTTAACGTGAATAAGGGATTATTGTACCAAGAATGCGCCTAATGGTGGGTGCACTAGACTCGCATATAGACCGAACATTTCTTATGGAAATCATAAGTTCATCTCCGAACAAAAAGAAAAGGCCATGGAGACATGTGTTAAATTGTAAAAACTTTCACTTGCAACATTTTAATAGACAATGGAATGCATTTATGACCGTCCTGTTCGTTATCTTTTTTTTGGTGGTTCAACATATTTTCATCCGTTTTCGTATATGAAAAGAAATTTGTATTGAAAGTTAGCAGCTTTTACCCATAAAATCCCAACGTTCTTTCCACACATTTTATGAAAAGGTGAAAAAAACGAATGATCTGGAAAGGCATCTCGTTATATTCAATATTTGGTTGTAATCCATGCAGGTACTGTTTTCATTTTTTCAGTAATTTTTGGCTGACAGTCAAAATCGGATTTTGTTTCGGATTTTATCTAGAAAACTATTTTCTATATCAAATCGAACAGGAATATCTGAGCTTGATGAATGAAAAGTAATTTAGTTGAATTAGTTCCGTGTAGACAGCGAAATGTAAATTAAAAAACGAAGAGAAAGGCAGGACAGAGAGATAAAAACTTCGTAACAATGCTATCCACGCCGACTTGCAGCTTTTTCTAGGGATTTGACAGGAACATTGTGTGCTGATGAACAAAAAAAAAAAAACATTTATGGAATGCAATTGGAACAACAAAAAAATTAATTTTATACGTTTTTAATATTTCGCTTGCACCAAATACGCTTTTTCGTTATTTAAAATTTAAAGGTTTTGTTGTCTTATTCTAGCTTTTCTAAGAGGGCCAGTTTTTCTATTAAACCGTATCAAAATTATGCGGCAATTACGTTAATTTCGTCAAACGACGGTCAGTGTCCTATATAAGTAGTTACGACAAAGTTCTTATACTTTAATATTTCAAGGTCTGCTTCCTTGACAAATTGTTTTGTTAAACTACACAAAAGTTTCCCGGAAGCAATGGTTCGATTCTAAAAGGAAGGAAGGAAGGAAGAAATACATTTTAGCATTTTGACCTTGTAATACTCTACGCTACTTTTGATACGAAGGTATACGTATGCAACATCCGTCTGTCCGTTTTAGTTTCTTGTGTTAAACCTACAGAGCACAGTTTCTGAAATATTTTGATGAACGTGCTACAGTGACGTGTTTTGGCCCAAGCACGAATGCTATTGAAAATGCTTGAGTTTGAACCCTTTTCTTGACATCTCCCGTAACATCTTGCGGTGTAATGTGGTGTAAGGTATTTAATGGTGGACTATGGCCCACAGATAATGCTTTTACTTGTTTTACATACGTTTTAAGAAACTGACCCTGTTTTTAGTTCAAACAGGTTGATATATAAGGAAAACATTGCAAAGTAAGCAGAAATGATACGCAGAATTGCCTTTAGAGGAACGTTTATAAAACTCCGACTTTGTACGCTTTTAATTAATTGCGAGTAAATTCTGTTTCTGAAGCTTGTTCTAAGACTTTTCCATCTATTCAACTTTCCCTTAAATAGGAAGAGTTATTTGTTGTCTGTTTGCTATTTATTTATTTATTTATTTATTTTTTTTCAACTTCAATTCTTTACAGAATTTAACTTTCTGTTCTATGAAAAGTAAAAACAGTTAAAACTTTCAGTTTAATGTCGATAAACTTTGAACGTTTTATCAAGAACTTGAAGTTATTATTAAAGGCAATAACAGGCAACAACAACTACAACTATTTTGTTGTTGTTGTTGTTGTTGTTTTTTTTTACATACATAATACGTATTACGTGTGCATGGAGAGAAGTGACAGAGAAAAGTAAAGTTAACTTTAAGGCGACGCCTGAACATGCATCACATAATAAAGTGTATGTTTTTATTTTCAAATTAACCGTTAAAACTAAGATCATTTTTAGAAAAAGCTTCTATTTCCTAGCAAAATTCATTGCAATCGAACTTTTCAGTCAAACTTTTAGCTTTCAATCAAAAGTCGTGTGTAAAGCTAAAGCGAATTAGTTGATAGATTTAATATAACCATTTGTTTGTAGCACTATAAATAAATAATAAAATTCTTCCTTATGTGTGTATTGTACCTAAGGAAGCATCTTAATACATGCGCACACATCTATCTATGTGTTGACGAGATTGCATCAGACTGTGTGTTCGTTCGGTAAGTGAATTTTCTTCTCTTCTTGGATTGAATGATTTCGCCGATCGACTTGAACAAGATGATGGAAAACCAGATATGAAGCGACATAGTATGCCAAGTGCACAACCACAAAAACCTCACCAGTTCGTAAACACACGTACAATTGTACACACATACATATAAACAGGCAATAAGCTCTTCTATAACCACATCAAATTAATATATGTATTTATGTGCGCATCAATGTACGCACGAACATAGCATTTAAAAATAGTTTCTATGAAGAGAAGCCTACGAAGCCTACGTGAAGCATGTACTTAAGCGAATTTTGATGTGTAAGTGTTTGTGTCCATAAAAACGTTATTGAATGATCAAAAAGTTAACTTAGCCGAAACAACTGTAAACGCCTTGGAGCGAATCCCCGATAGCCACCGCTTCAGTAATTGCAATGCTAATAAAGGTTAATTGTGGGCGTAACATTAATACAATTAAAGTAATCTATTGAGCTTCCAAAGTCCCGGTATATTTTAATATCCCCGGCAACGTACAGGCAACACTTTGCAATGTTTCCATATTTTTGTTTTTCAAATTTTCGTTTTCTTTCTCTCTTTTCTATTTTTTAAAATTAATTTGATATTGCGCTGGCTTTCTTGAGACCCTAACGCACAAGTTTTCAAAATCCTTTCACGACTCTGAACTGTCCGTAAAGCCTACGTAAAGCAGAGTTCAATTTTTGCATCCATATGAACGCCAATGACATAGGACAAACGGACATACGTGGACATACCCTGAACCTTTGCGTGAATATTTATTTATAAATCTCTTATCGCCTCACTTCTAGCTTTAACAAATGGAATGACAAAACGAGAATGCTTTAAACCTTTGCCGCAGCCTTGCTGGCAGCGATAAATCGATATAAAACACGCACGTTTAAGTGATGCTGCTGCACTGGACATGAAGGTTCTCCGGGCTTATCTTTTTATATCGATATAAAATATATTAAAAACCACGAAAAGCATAACACAGCAGCTACCTTCATATCATGTTGTACAATGTCAACGCTAAATATTTTTAACTTTTTACGTTCTTTATATATTTTCTTCTTCTTTTCTTCATTTTCTTGGCATTTCCATATATGTAAACAAATGCATAAATAACTATACATATGTACACGTAATTATACATAAACACACACACACACACACCTACCTAGGCATGTAAGTGTAAAATTCATGCTTTAGTTTATAGATCATGAGTCGGAAATGTTGGGCCCGCGTTAAACTTTCGTACGGTCTAAGAATCGATAGTGTTTGTACTTAAAACTTGAGCAATAGCTTACTGGTGTTATCTTCATTTTTGGTGCTGGTCCTCTTCTAAAAAGCAAGGTGACGAATATACTTGGATCAATAAATCCCGGGACTAAATAAGAAAAATTAAGGTTTTTTCTTTATATTTCAATTTATTCATCAAAATAATCTCATTCAAGAGTGACGCGAAGTGTTCAAGGTTCCTTGAACGATTTCTCAAGATCCTTAAAATATGTCTTAGTTTCTGCAACAACCTCGTCATGTGATCCGAATAACTTTTCATGGAGCGATCTTTTAAAATGCGCAAACTGTTAGTAGTCATCGGGACCACGGTGGCGATATCTGAAAAATACTGTAGGGAGAGCAGCAATTTGATCTTCAGTTTATGCAATTCCGCCATTGGCGGTCCCCGCCTTGATGTGGTGCCTTTGTTTCTTTGTTAATAAACGTCTATCCCTTCGGCAAAGAGCTTTCCCTTGCCGTACTTTTAATGCAACTCAGTGCTTTTTGGTAATTTTAGCTATCTCTTGCCACTCCTTTTTTGGGTTATCGAAAATCATTTTCAAAGTTCTTAGAAAAGCACTTTATATTATAGTTTGTAAAGGGTATTGGGTGGGTCCATGTCCAAGGGAACGAACGTACATATCAGACGTTCAGTCAGTTCAATATAAAGTTAAATTTGCTATAATAAGCCCCCGGGACGTCTTTAAAAGATTTGATTGAAATCTGAAAATGCGAAGTTAGACTTTTATAGGAAAGCTTTCATCTGAGCTATTTCTCGATTTTTTTTCGACACTTTTGCTTTTTTTGTATATTACCAATCACTCCTTTAGATGACAGTGCCAGAAAGAAGTGGTTAAAAGAGAAAGAGATGCACCCTAGCATACCGAGATTTGGAGATTTTACAGACTAGCATACTGAGAATCGAACGGCCCAACCAATTAAATTAAAAGCGATCAAAAATTGAAAAATATTTGTTCGTCTTCGCGTAAAAAAAAAAAAAGCGCACCTACAAATCCAGCTTACAAGAGAACCTCATTCCTCCCTTACTTTAATTGTAAAATATCACAACTATTGCCATACAAACACTTACTGTTATGTGAGTTTTTTGAAAATAGCCATAAAACTGAAATCTATGTGATCTGAGTACACAAAAGCAAATTTATCAATGCCAAGCAGCTATTAACGACCAATTTTCTCTATCAAATACAGAAAAAACCAAATCCGGTTACCAAATAAAGTCCACTCTTTCGTAAGAAAATTAATGTAGAAGCGAGTTCAAGGCAATCCGATCCAAGCTTTCCTCATTTATTGGTTTGCTAAAAGTATATCTTAACAACTACGTATAGGTTATTCCTGCAAAGGTCATTTCGTGTAGAAAACTATCACCAAAAAGTATTGAAACTTTAGACGGGTTTTAACCATTTGTTTGATTCCGAAATGATGAAAAATGTCAAATGCACCCAACAACCCCCCGCCCGCGGAATTGCAGTGTTAAGCTGATTAGCTCGGCTAACGACCCTATGATCGTGGGTTCAATTTCTCAACTGCGGTAGAGGTTTCAATAAAGCCGATAGCTCCAGATGGTGGTGCTTGAAGACTTTCGTCTTGGAATATATTTCTCTGCCCAAATTAATTGTAATACTATCAATAATACTAATTTGTAATAGAATGACTCGCTAACATGAAACGTTCGTCAAATCTTTATTTATAACTTGTCGTTATAAATAGAAAGACGATATGTTTGAATACAAATCTTAAACGGAATACTGCAACCGTACGCAGAACACTTCGGTACTTCCCCAACCAAATGAAACACGATCTCTTTCTAACAATTTACACACACACACATTTCTTCACTTGTATACATTAAACGCATCTGCATTGCCTATAGGTTTTCTATAAAGTTACCCGGGAACATATACGCTCTTCGTATTCATGTAATGCACTAAAAGCTACTCACTTTTTATCGCTCTTCTTTCATTACGTACATTGCATATTTTGGAAAATGTTCTTTGCTTGCCTTTAGCAAAGGCTTTTTTTTAAAAGATTAGCATTAGATGTTCGGTGGAAGCCCGCTGCTTAGCTTAGATTCTCTTCGAAGACCTCATAAAATATATTTCTGATCAATTAATGATTATGTCGATGGATGATACCACTCAATGCTCGTGCTTTTGTTGTATTGAATAACCATAACTTGCAACGTATATATGCTCCATTTTGGTAAGTCCAGCAATGCGGTTTTTGTATATTGTTTAAAACTCAGGAGGGTAATCAGCAAGTTGAAAGTTAGCTTTCGCTGTTGTATTTAACGGTACGGTGGTAAAGATTTTTCATATGTGATTAGCACGAGTGTTTACCTATTTTCAAAGAAACACTGTCCTTGTCACTGCCATGTGTCGCAGTATGCCATTGAGACCAAATCTTTGAACAAAATTCAGTGTACGTACGTCCCTAAAATGCGGTGTTTCTCGAGACTATTATTACAGATAAACGTTTTACGTGGACGTGATAACGTATCGTTGCAAACATAACGATAAACTAAGCATGTCTGCAAAGAAATGCATACAAGTTTGAAGACTTTGAAAAAAGCGATCAGTTACCCACCTATATATTCAAGAGCAACACCACAAATCAGTTAGTATTCTAATGAAAATTTAAAGCACAAATCGCTTTCGATATATACGCCCTTTTCAATATGGACTACTTGCTCGAACAAGCTGGGGTGAGCAAGTTGGAAATGAAATAATTTTTTAATATTTCAACACTTTAATTGCTCGATGGTTTTTCGTAAGTAAATATGTCTAAATGTGCTAAATATGTTTTACATTTTGCTCCTTCTCCTGCAAGGAAAATCATATTTTTTCTGGTAAATTTTAAATGAATACGTCATAGCAATAAGGAGAATGAGTAGATTTATTGCATTTACAGGCTGCCGTTGCGACTTTATATTCGATTATTGACGGAATGTGGGGAGTCGGGTCAACGAGGACCATTAACCAATTCATATATTTTCAAGCTGAGACTGTGTGGAGTTTTATTGCTGATCCAATAAAGGAATTCATAGTTACTTTGGTAAATTTCAAGTGAATACAACAACGAAGATATTTCACAAATTCATGTATTTACAGTTCATTCTTGCGATCATTGTATGTTTTTTTGTCTCTCAAGAATGCTATAATAAACAATCTACTGTTGCTCGCCGTAAACAATAAAGAAAACTTATTAGCACTTACTATTATAAATTAATTCCAAGTCGAGGAGATTCTCATCAACGTTCACCTTTCGATCAAATTTCGATCAAAGCAGTGCGCCAAATTTCATCAAAATGCTTTGAAAGTTATGATCTCTGTGTCGAACAAAAGTGAATAAACATTACACCGACAGCGACGCTTAATACATTTTAGGGAATAATTCTGAATCCATTGAGCAAAATGAATAAACATTACACCGACAGCGACGCTTAATACATTTTAGGGAATAATTCTGAATCCATTGAGCAAAATGAATAAACATTACACCGACAGCGACGCTTAATACATTTTAGGGAATAA
>KK502658.1:276531-301983 GCA_000688735.1 Glossina austeni
CAACTTCATCAAAATATCTTAAAACTTGCGGCCCGTGCATTAAACACAAAAAAAACAAAAAGGGACAGACGGACAGACTAGGTTTGATCGATTCAGAAGATAATTCTCACTCTCGCTATAATAAAAGTTGGGTGACTCTTAACCCCTCCTGTGTGTTGCATACATCCGCGCATATACCTCTTGTACCGCAGCTGTGGTAGTACATAATGAAATTTTGGATTCCAATTTTTTTTTAAATTTTTTGAAACGTACATTCGCACGTTCTGCACTCAATTACGAAAAAAATTAATCAAAAAGTCTTGGAAATTGACTCACGCGCTAGTTTTAGAGGTAAGTGACAAAAAAAGAACGAGAAATAATAACAATAATTTAGTCCAAATATCGGGCTCCTCCCGTTTTAATTCTCCTTAATATGCTTGTTTTCTACTAGCTTTGCTCACTATTAGCGGTTGCTCAGGGGTTTACACCTACTTTGGGATTATGCCGCTTACGATTTATTTTTAAGTTTCTTTGGCTTGTTTTCATAAGTAAATAAATAGCTTAAAAAAATAAGATAAGCAATCGAAGCGAACAAAATTCTAGAAGAAATTAAGTTTCAATTTCTAAATATGCTTCTGCGACATAAAGCGTTTTCGTAATCGCTTCATAACATCAACTCTTTATTTATAAATTCCTTCTATAAACAAAAAGATAATATGTTTGAATACAAGTCATAAACGAAATACTGCATCCGTGTGCAGAACAATTCGGTACTTCCTCAGCTATGTAGAATCGTTACAGACGACTTCAAAGAAAATAAGAACTCTGTGTTTTTTTTTTACATCACACATACCTTAAACCCAATGTTCTCTGTACCGTTACACACTGAGCAAAGCGTTCTTTGCTTTTATTTAAAAGATTAAAAGTCGATCGAGGTGGAAGCCTGGACACATTAGATTCTACTCAAAGGCCTCATAAATCCCAATCGATTGATATAAAAAAGAATGTTTATCCGTCTGTTGTATTGAAAAATCTTGATCAGCGTAGCTATGCGGTTTTTCTAAATTGCTCGGGTCCATTTGAAAAATGTATATACAAAAGAGCTAAAGATCTGAACGGTTTCATACTTGCAAAATTCAGGGGGTAATCACTTATGAAAAATTTAATTCTCGCTTTCGTTTTCAGCTGTTTTTGCTAAACAGCTGCATGTGAAAGGGGCAGTTGATTTTCTGATTAGCTGACTACTCCCCAGCAATAGAGAAAAGAAAACTAAGGACGGGGCGAGATAAGAGAGAGAGAGATACTTTGCTTTCGATTTGAATCGAATTGTTTAAAACCAGACACAACTAACTGACAAGATAATGCAAAATTTATTTCAAAATTCAAACTAGGAGATTATTACGGACTTAATGTGTTCCCGTTATCAACAATACTAGTAACGCTCGTAATTACCAGCCATTTGCTTGCTTACTCTTTTATTCTTATTATTTTTAAGGGGAAAAATCCTGTAAATAGTTTCTTGATATGACGTCGCGTTCCCTCAATCACTTGCAACGTAGAAGCATACACAATTCTGCGCTTTTAAGTGAATATGCGCTATGGTATACACGGAAGCGTGTTTGGCATTGAAGAATTCTAAATTTTATGTTCGCCAAATACTTCGCTAATTGTTAGTGAAAATATTCTACGAAGCGAAGAAATATATCAAACAATTCATAACTTAGTTAACAATATGCAGGACATCTTTTCTAAAGACAAGACTCATGAAAACAATAGGAAGAAATCATTCGTTTCGTTTTCTTCAAATCCATAAATTGACGAGGGTTTATAAAATTTCGAAATTGAGGTTTTCCAAGAATACATCCATTTATCAAACGACTGTGATGAGAAATTTTATAATTATTCTGGATACCATAATAGACTAAACTTTAAACTAAAAAAATTTCAGAGCATAATTCTGTAATATAAGTAAAACAATAATAATGTAATATAATAAAAATAGGCGTCGTGTGGCATAATTCGTTTGTGATATGGAAAATTAGTCGAAAATATGATCATCAACTATATTTGTAAGCAAATAAAAAGATATAAATAATAAGTGACTTGGGTAACGGTTATAATAACAACATTGTCCGTATTTCTTGGCCTGAAAATTATCATTCAAATTAAATTTAGAATTATTCAATGTGAAGTAAACGATAAAAAGAACAAATTATGTTCGCTACTTGCCTACCTACTTGGTACGTATTTGTATAGAAATCATAGCGCGTATTCACTTAAAAACACAAAGTTGTATACGCCTGTAATTTACAAGCGTTTGAAGGAATGCGAGGATGAAAGAGAAAGCAGTCAAATTGCTGCACCTGTTATTGATAGAAGAAAAGCAAAAAGCTCGCAATAATCTTCTAGCTTGAATTTGGAAATAAATGTTGGACCATCTTTTCGTTCAGTTGTCTCTGAACTCACAACTCAATATTTGCTTATTTTGAAAGGAACTATAGTTGGCTTGTGCATTATGAGTCACTACATGCCACTGAGCGTAGGCACACAAACACACACACATATGACTCAACTCATATAGGAGCTCCCACATTAGGTTCAGTAATTTTGGCTGGAATTATATTATACAATGCATATGTCATTTGTTTACACACATATGTACATCACTGAAAAGCGGAGTTTCTCGAGAGTGTTATTACGTATGAATAATTTTATTGTATCTTATAATGTACGGTTGCAACCGTAGCGACAAACTAAACATGCCTAAGCAGAGAACGGTAAAGCTAAAAATGCTATCTAGAAAAATACTATCAGTTTCGCGCCTATATATTGAAGCGCTGGATGTAAAAACTGGACAGTAGCCTAGTGAAAATTTAAGTCACATCACTTCCATAATATATTTTATAAAATGAATGACGATAACGAGCAAATTGCAATAAGCCGGTGGCAAGTAAAGTCGATTCTTCAAATTTCTATACATTAGTTATTCGATTTATCTCTTAGTAAATGTGTTTAAAAATATTTATTTTAGATCATTGTAGCCGCGACTATCATTCTTCTGCTTTTTACTTCTGGTCGACTCAGGAAAATCATATTATTTTTGGTAAATCTTATAGGAATCTTATATATGCATTATGGAAGAAGATATAGAAATTGAACAAAGTCGTTTATTTACAGTTCTTTCTCTTGTTTATTGTCCGTTATATGGGCCCTCAAGAAAGTTTGTGTAAGGACTGTCTAAAGAATGTACTGTGGCTCGCCGTAAATAATGCGGAAAATCCATTAGCAGTTACTATTATAGATTATTTGCAAAAGCAGGTAAGTGAACGGTATTTCTTTTTGTCAATTTTACTGCAAATGAAACGATTAATGTTCAACAAAAACTTGACTTAATTTTAGTGAACAATACAACGGAAAACTTAGCTAGTGTTCGTGCTCTTAAAAAAATCAGAATTAGAGCAAAAACAAAAAAACGAATGATTTTGATTCAGTCAAAATAATTAAAATGTTGAAAAAAACCACATACTTTCAATTACTCTGGCAAATTGATATGAATGGCAAGCATTCTTGTGAAGTTTGTATTTAAAAAAGAGTGAAAACACTGTAGCGCTATGTGGCCAAACATTCAATACTCTACACCATTGCGTTTAACATAATTATTGACATAAAGACGGCTTTATAAGGGAAGTGTTCGCCCTTGAACATAAGAAAAAGACGAACAGGCGGACAGACAAGCTTATAATGGGCCAGAAAGTTGTTCTGACTCGATTGGTATTATAAAAGGCGGGTCTATCTAATGCCCTTTTTGGTATTACATACGTCCGCACAATCTTAACATACCCTTGTACCACAAGTGGTGTAGGGTATAAAAATGTTCACAATTGTTTCTCAACTCCTTTACATTGGAAATTACATTTTCATTATCTCTCCATGAAATTACGCACACACATTACATTTCGACCATCAAATTTAAAATTTTTCGTCTTTTATGTAAATAAAAGAATAAATACAAGAATAAAGTTTTGCTCCAAACGGAATTTAGCTTCGAATTGTAATTATGACTTCATATAAGTCTTTAAGGAAAATCAATGGAAAAATGAAACCGCTACAGGTATGGGTTGTAACGAGACTTTGTGAGTAACGAGAGCATCTCTCGGCTGCATGAAGGATGGCATTCTAGACAATGTACTTGACGGACTTAATAGGTTTTATTCGCTCACGTTTTCATAAAACCGGTGAATAAGAAGTTTACATATTATGGGCAAATCCAAACTTTCGATATGAATCCCATTTCTTTATATGAAAATCGATTTATTTTTTATCTCCCAAAACCAAATAAGAATGCTACAGTTGGGCAAGGCCGCAATAAATACCCTACCACGTCGCTTAATCATACACAACTTATACAAAAATTATGCATTATTTTTATGTAAGAGGACAATTTTCAAGCCTTCATATTCGATCAACTAACGTGGTCCAAAGTTAGCAGACGTAATTTATTTGTCAAAAATGTTATTAGTTTTCAGTTGCTTTCATCGTAACAAACCGCAAATTAGGCGCCATATAGGGGTCTTATATAGCTCTTATATATGGCGCGACCTACATGTTCCAAATGGTTCCCTATGGTTGCTTTACTACGGAGAAATTTTCACCACAAAATAATAAAAGTTAGACACTTTTCGCATATGAAGCCTCATTTTTTGTTAGACCCCTTACATGGCTTGAGATCTAAAAATTAGAGCTACGTGGTCCAAGTTCGATAAGGTTAACTACTTTGTCAATTTACTATACGAATCAATTATTACCATGAAGTAGTAAAAAAACAGACCTTCCTTATCATATGAAGATTCAGTTTTCGTACGAACGATTATTTGTGAAGGGTTTTCAAAAACTTGCCTCGCCCGATCCAAAATTTTCAGATCAATTTGAAATGCCATAATACTATTACTCAACGACTTTTGTCGAAAACTTTTGAAGCGTGATCGGAAAAGTGAATCAACCCGAACCATTGTCAATAGCGTTCGTCCTTGAGCCAAAGCATATCTCAAAATATATCCTATATGTATATATCGCAACCGGTGTGGGGTGTTATAAGAAGTAGAAGTGCATCGATCATGAAAAGAAAAGCCACCAGTAGACGGCAGCAACTGCGACGCGCCGTTAAATTAGCTGCTAGCGCGTATTTTTGTCTCTCTTCTCGTTCAGAGATAAACTTTGACCTACGACTTGTATGAAAAATATTAAACATGCTGTTATGTATGTATTTTGTTTATTATACATCAAAGTGTTTTTACTCTAAAATGTGCTTCGCATACATTCATTTATTACAGTTCGATAATCGAATCGAAATTTCCCCGATAGCTCTCATAAGAACTTCGTGCTTATATTCAACTTTTTACTCAAGGGAATAAAAATTTGATGAACATGGACTCTCGTTTGGAGTTATAAAATGCCTCCATGTATACATGCATAGATTATAAAGAGGTTTTCCGTTCGTAGCAATTTATTTGAATAAACTTCAACAACTTTGTTTTCTCAGGCAGTGTTCGCAACACACATAAGGGGAAAATTGAAATACTATAAGGAACGTAACTGCAGACTGACGAATCCTATTGCATTCGGGACAATGTTTTAGATGAATATGTTTTTCAGATTAATTGTTCTTTTTTGATTTTCTAGCTCAAATGCTGCGGTTGGCACAGCAAGAAAGATTATGCAGAAGAACAAGTACCCGAAAGCTGTTGTATTGACGATTGCGAACTTGAAAACTATTATCCTGGTTGCAAAGATGCTTTTGAAAAATTATCTTTTTGAAAAAATCTGTAAACAGAAAAAATATACACCCACAGACATACATCCGTGAATGAATTTCTAATTGCATGGTAATTAGTTTAGTAACTCTATTATTGTCAAGTAATGAATAGGGACGCAACGGATCAAAGCGATTTCATGAATACGACCGAGAATACTGAAAAAGAAGTAGAGCTTAGTAGCAGGAGAAAGAATTTTAGTTTCATATTCCGAGACAGTCAGTTTGTGTTGTAGCCCCCCAAGAGGTGTTGAAATCCATTATCAATTATGGGAAAAGCTAAGCCTTCTCGTGCTACATTATGCTGTTATCTATGAAACGATTCGACTTTACTAGGATATGTCAAATCAAACAGAGCCTGTATAAAAATGTTCGTATGAAGTGTTTCCAAGTCTTTATATGGTAGCTCCCGAAGAGAAAGTAGTCAACCAATTTAAGAAATCGCTCACACATCCGTAGATGTAGCTGACGGGAGAAGCTGGAGAGAGAATTCTGGCGTATTGAAAGAATTTATAAAGACAGCTGGCTTTGCCAGTGTAGCCAATGTTGGCACGTGACCGAACAGCTGAGGGAAAATTTAGTCACGAAGTTAATTGTTTTTAGGAGGAATTCATAATGATAGCTGGCTCTTCCAGCATCTTAAATCAATACATTTCACCAAGAGTGTGGCCAATGTTGGCCTAAGTTTAAACAGCTGAGGGAAAGTTGGTCAGCAAGTTATGGTCTCTTAGAAGAATTCCTAACGATAATTGGCTTCACCAGCATCTGAAAGCAATACATTTCAACAAGACTACGATCAGTATTGGCACATATCTAAAAATAAGATATAAGTGTTTCTGGAAATAATGACCCTTAGTCAACAGAGCTACAAACAAAACAGATTAGTAATGTGCACGGTTGTAACCTCTCTTCTTGGTATCATAATTGAAGGAAAACAAAATTCTAAAAAGAATTAAATGTCAATAATAATTTTTTCAAATTTCTCGTCAAGCAACCTGCATATGTGTACGTCCGTCCGCGTGCAAGAGCAAGTAATTACGTGTATGCATTCTTAAATGATGCATGTAAGTGCATGATAAACGCACGCTAAAACTTGACTGCCCACATGCATACACACATTTCTTTTATGCTCTTTTCATTTTCACGTGATAGAAGCTGTAATGTGTACAATAAACACAAGACGCACATCATTTTCGAGTTAATTAGTTGAGAAATCAAATAAAATAATATGAATAAAAAAAAAAGGGAAGAAAAAATTATAATAAAAATAAAGAGAAATAAAAAGAAAATTAAAATTAAATATGGATTTTTTTTCTTATTTTCTTTTATTTCTTTGGCTTGTTAAGAAGAATAAATGCCTCGGTGAGTACTCTTGGCATTCGTTGTCCTTATATGGCTAAAGGTCTAGGCTGAACGTGTTTCTACTTTTTATCGTGAGCTACTATGTTCGGTATCCTTTGTGCGTGCGTGTGCATATGTATACAAACATATCGAAGTTTGCATGCGTGTGTGTATATGCATTAGTATACGTACTATTTATCTGTTACGTCTAGTCGGTAAATTTACTTACAACTTGTGATGTTGTATCGTATGGCAAAATAAGAGAAAAAAAAAAAGAAGAAGTGGAAAAAGAAGAAGAAACAAACCCCAATCCAGTGATTAGAAAAGAAATGCATTGTTGACGACACATTTGTGGAGATTTGCAGCTGCAAAAAGCTTCTCTCTATTTGGTTACCTACGTAATATATACTTGCGCATCAGTTTATATGGTTACTGTTTAAATTTATACCGATCGATCGATAATGCATTGTGCTCTTACATGTTTTTATGATCATAAATGACATAATAGGGTGCTGAAGTTCATTTACATTGACTCAGATTTAAGTGATTTCGCTTATTTACATAATTTCAAATAAAATCATTCCAATATAAAGCGAGTTCATCATGTTTTATTTATCAAGTAAGTCTATAATTTTTTGTTTGTTATTTTAATCTGCTTTTCAAATTATGCTCGAGTCTTAGTTCATGTAGGAATTGTAGTACAGGGAGTGCCTAACTTGTGATGATAGTTTTGACTTTAATTAGCAGAGACATTTACTATCCTAGTCGCCAGAGATCTATAAAGGTCCTAATATTACCGTCTTAACGCGTTCCTTGATTGCATGTACTGTTTACAGTACACATTAAAATCCAAATTTTTACCTTGAAATGTAAAAGTCTAACAAGTAGGAATACTACGCCTGCAGGTTGAACACAAGCAAAGAAGATGGACATACAAGCGTGATTCACTCCCTGAATCGATGGTTATAATTAAGAGTGGGTCTGGCTGTTCCTCACACCAGCACAAACTTTCTATCTTCCAAAAACAATAAAATTTCAGTACCTTTCAATTAAAAAAATAATGCTTCGTTAGCTTTCGTATATGAATAAATTCTTCATTGGCTTGCAATTTCGCATTACATAGTGACGATACCGTTTTATTGCTGTATGGCAGTGATACGAACTTCTTGCCGGCTTTTTTCAAGCTACTTACGTTATTGCAATTAATGCTGTGTTTAAGTTGTGCCCAGTTTTGGGCTTGACTTCTTTAAATTAATGCTTGACTTTCTACTTCAGCGAGTACAATGTAAGGAAGTTATATAACTCTTTGACATCCATCAGGTAAGGTTTCTCTATGATTTTCAGCAAAGGACTAGAACTGTGTTAAATATCCTATTTCAGTTTTTGCAGCTTATATGAGGTTCTTTTGTAGAAGTGATGAAACGAATAAGGGTCAAGTCCTATGTAGTACATGATCAACTCGACTCTGAAACCTTGGGTAATTAAGAACACATTTAACGGGATTTCCTGTTTGTGATTCCACAGTAAACGTGTCCGTTTGTCTGTCCAACTTAACATCGGGGATTTTTCAAAGTCGTCTTAAGTTTCGTAGGTGGCTTTTAGCTCTTTGTTTATATCCGCTAATGAAAATTTATGAACAATAGTTCAACGCAACTTTTATTATTTTACTCAACTTGCAACTTTTCAACTTGAAACAACTAAAATCTCTACAATGGGTCACGGCTCACTATTAGATACCCTACACCACTTTGCAGATATCCATGTGAAGACTTTTCAAATTAAGGCGTTACATGCGAGGTGGTCGAAAAGGTGGTCCGATCGAAAGCGGCGTTCGTCCTTGGGCCCAAATACGTCGTACATGCCAACTTCCATTCAAATATCTTCAAAATTGTGGCTTTGTTGTGTGGTGTTGTTCTGCGGTAGGTTGAACCAAAGAAAACAAGACGGACATAGGGACAGACCTGCTTAAATAAAATCAAAAAGTGATTCTAAGATAATCAATGAAAGGTGAGTTCATGTCCAGCCCTTAAGCATGCTGCACAAACTTTTATATACCTGTGTAGCGCAATTGGTATGAGCACAAGAATGGAGTCAGTCCTCCAAACTCGGTAGTTTCAGCGTTAAATTTGATTTGATTAGTGAATGAAGTCTTCTTTGTATGTTATAATCAATAAAAATTCATTTTTAAGAAAGACAAATTTCGCATCAGCAGACATTGTATTGCGAATGAAAGAGAAATTCTGTTTTAAAAATAAACTGACGAAAATTAGCTTAATTTGGTTGTCATGGCCGAACAAAAATGCTTTCAACAGCTTTCCTCCGCTAATGCAAACGAAATATTAATAATAATAAAAATCTCGCGCAGAAAGACAAAGAACAAATAAATAAATAAGAGGAAATTTCCTCCAATTAAACAACCGAATGTGTTCTCCGGGGAGAGCCTACTAAGAGCAAATACGACTGTGTCATGTGCGGCCAATCGTATAATTATGAGTTCCTATAGCATCTCTAGAGTAGTAGGCGATCAGTTTACCGCTGGAAATTCTGAAGTGAGCAAGTGTTGTGCAACAACATACAGAGCACGTCTACGCTTTACGCATAAAAAGAGAAATATATATATATATATATATATATATATACAGTTACAGTTATAAGTATTTATAAATAAAGAAGAAAATGCCAATTATTTCAAAATTTGTGCAACTCAAAGGTAATAATTAATTAAATCTGTTGTGGTGAGGAGCATTTGAAAATTTTGTACAAAAATGTTTACGTAATTGCGTTAAATGTTAATGGATTTGTTTAAATTTGAAAAGGCTTGGATTACAATTTCATTAGATTTGCTTTACGGCGACGTCAGTATTCGTCAGCGGCACCAGCTAATGCTCAGTTGCGCGAAATACTCTCCGATCAATTAAATGGCATAAGAGATGCCGGCACATTCAAATCGGAACGCGTTATCACGTCATCGCAAAGTACTCAGATTACAGTTGAGGGCAGCAATGAGAAAATTTTGAATTTCTGCGCCAACAACTATTTAGGCTTAGCCGTAAGTTCGTGTTATAAGCAGACGTGCAAAACATCATTTAATTGCATTTAACTACTTTGTGTTGCTTTTCAAAGAATAATCCGGATGTCGTTAATTACTCGCATAATGTTTTGGATAAGTATGGTGCCGGTCTAAGTTCGGTGCGCTTCATTTGCGGCACGCAAGACATTCATAAGAAACTCGAGAAAAAGTTGGCGCAATTTCATGGTCGTGAGGACACGATCCTCTATGCTTCATGTTTCGATGCTAATGCCGGCTTGTTCGAGGCCATCCTAAGCGGTGAGGACGCTGTGTTTTCTGATGAACTTAATCATGCCTCCATCATTGACGGAATACGTTTGTGTAGAGCACAAAAATATCGTTATAAACATCGCGATATGAATGGTAAATAGCAAGGAATTGATTGCGTTTATAAATTTTTTCCGAAATTGAAAAATCATTTTAAATTTAGACTTAAAAAATCTGCTGGAAGCATCGAAAGCTCGAATGAAATTAATTGTTACCGACGGAGTGTTTTCAATGGATGGCAATATTGCACCTTTAAAGGAAATCGTTGCTCTGGCGAAAGAGTATAACGCCTTAACCTTTATCGATGAGTGCCACGCTACAGGCTTCTTTGGTAAAACGGGACGCGGCACTGAGGAATACTACAACATAACGGGAAGTGTAGACATTATTAACTCAACATTGGGCAAAGCTTTAGGAGGAGCTGCTGGCGGCTATACTACCGGCCCCAAAGAACTTATTACTTTTCTGAGACAAAAATCGCGACCTTACTTGTTTTCGAACAGCCTACCGCCAGCTGTCGTTGCTACAGGCACTAAGGTCATAGACATGCTATTGACTTCCAATGAGCTCACCGAAAAAGTTCAGACCAATACACAACGCTTTAGATCAGCCATGACCAAAGCCGGTTTCACTATATCGGGTGAGAATCATCCCATCTGTCCGGTTATGTTAGGCGACGCACGTTTAGCATCTGCCTTCGCTGACGAAATGCTAAGTATGCTTACGACGGTTCTTCTGTGCTTCGAGTTGTTATTAAAATATTTCTTTGTCTTATGTCATCTTTAGAGCGCGGCATATACGTAATTGGCTTCAGTTATCCTGTCGTACCAAAGGGTAAGGCTCGAATACGCGTTCAAATTTCAGCCTCTCACAGCACAGCCGATATTGATCATGCTATAGCTGCTTTCATTGATGTTGGAAAGAGTCTTAAAGTTATTCATTAGACCGGCTTGAGATTATTGTAAACACCTTTGCATTTATTTATTTTTCTAAATAAAAGATAAGTTAAAAATTAAAAAAAAAAAAACAAATGAGAACATATATTATAGTCGGACAAGACCGACTATCACATACTCAACAACACTACTCCTAGTGTAGTATATATACTATATTAAATTTTGAAGATTCCAATTTCTTATAAGCACTTTTCAATATATGGCATTATGTGGGGAGTGGTCGAGAAGGTGCACTGATCCAAACCATTTTAAATAGCGTTCGCCCTTGAATCATAGCACGTCGGCGTATTAAATTTTATTAAAATATCTCAAAAATTTCCTGTAGCCTGAACACATATTAAATGGACAGACAGACAGACAGGGTTAGACTCATTTCCTGAATCCATTGGTAAGGGTGAATTTATGTTAAGCCCTTGTGCATCTTACTTACGTCTGCACTAACTTAACATGCCCTGTGTCATTAGTCGTATAGTGTACTAATATAAAGGCAAACAAAAAAAAAAGGCCGGCTATAGCGCGTTCGCTTCATAAAAACTGATTTTTTTAGTTATATTTATTTCATAAGTTCTTTATTAGTTTTCCTACATCCACGCCTACCCAATATTATGGTCTAATTTTGTTTTTTCAATACCTCTAAAAGACGCTGAACCAACATCCAAGTACATAAATTCCTGGTCAGTTTCAAATTCGCATCGCAGCTAAGCATGTCAGTCTATCCATCTACCTCTCTGCCCAATCGCGTAGCGTCTGCGGTAAACATCCTTCCGTTCACAGAAATGCAAATATCGCCCACAAATTTTCTATCTGACCTGAATCGGTGGGAGCACACACCCATACAGCGAAAACTGTGAACGCCTTTGCTTTCCTGTTTTGCTTTGCTTTTTGCCTGTTACTCATAAACCACTACCATACCACTACCATAGACATTTTCGACTTTTATTCTGAAAATGGAAAAATCAGCCGCGCCCATCCAGTATTATAGAGTATGACAATTTAGTTATTTTCTTGTTTGCCAGTCTGTTTTGATGGGTGTAAGCGATTCGCTCACGACCGAATATAATTTTCTGACTAGTTTTCAAATGTTTACTTAAAGCAATGCTATAAATGTTTTGCGTATAAAATTTCGTGTCTTTTAAGTAAACAATTTTTTTGAAGTTATTTGTTTTCTAGATTCAAATTAGTGTTAGTTTCGCTCTTTGAACTAAGCATGCCCGGTGTGAATGGATGAGGTGTTCGTTTCGTTGCTTAAGAATAATTTTTCTGTAATTCTAAAACTTTATGCTTCATTACGGCTTACCGATGACTTTTGTTTCCGTTTCGAAAAAACGGTCGCCTTTTTTAGACTCTTATAGTGTTTTCCCACTCATAAATGCGTAAGAGCCGAAGCAAACCGAATGACATGAAACTCATTTCAGATATTAATGACACTTGCATATCTCCCTATCTCCCTCTAAGTCAACCAAACAAAAAAGTTTACAATTCAAAGCGTTTTTGTATTTAAAATCAAAATTCGCTTGTTTGTTAAAGACCGTGGTGTACTACCGTGGAATCCGCAAAGGTTGTAAATTTCAACTCAGTTATTTATATTTAAAGTCTGCAGCGGATTGATCGATATTGGGTCTCACAAGCAAATTTACATACAAATATATTGCGACCGGTTAATGGAATACATCAGAAGATGCGCTAAGATGCAAGATGAACACGTAACAGAGGTACAAACAAATGCATTGCTTTTAAAAATTTTTTCACTCAATTCTATTGAACATTATTTTGCTTTGCTTTGCAATGCACACGAAAAAAATTTGCATTGCAAAGCGATTGATATAAATTTTAAGGAAAGCAAATAAACATAAAAGTAAAAGAAAAATAAAAATAAAAACTAAAAGCAAAAACAAATACAAAACAATCGTAAAATTCAATTGAAAGAAAGTTGAAGAGAAAATATGTTTAAATCATTTTTATCATTAGCGGAGCTATTTGGAAAACACATAAGACAATCGTTGACTATTGACATGGATATTGATGGATTGATTACACACATAAATATTTAAGATTATCATTATCTACTGGTAGTCGCTTAGAAAACGACGAGATCTCTTAACAGCAAAATTTAAAAGTACAAGCTCCCTGAGAAATCTGTGGCGGTTTCTGTAAAAGGAAAGCAAGACAAGATCTTCAAATTTCTCTATGGAAGAAAAAATAAACCCCAACAACCCTCGCCCATCCATCCCAGCCCGTCCATCAGAAAATGTTCGGTGTACGAATGGTGATAGCCGCGGGCAGTTATAGGTATAAAAAGGGACAGAAAGGTAATTGAGGAGAGCTCAACCGAGATCCACATGGCAGCGCCTTCATTGTAAATATCCTAAAGCTATAGAATAGGGCGAAGTGTTCGCCGAAATTCACCGACCAAGTTTATAATTACGTCTCATTTTTATGTCTGCTACGCATAAAGAACGTTTATCGCGATATGTACGCATAAAGCAATCAATTTGGTTTGTCTATCTGTCCTTTCCTTGAAATTATATTTCCGCCCTTAGAATTTTGTTCGGGTGGCCGACCAAATTTGGTCTTATGTTTTTAACTTATTAGACTTGTTAGGTAAAGTTCGAAAACCAAGAAAAACTGTAGATGGTTCAATCAAAACTAACGAAAAAACTCATAATTGTCTCCCTTTTACCAAAAATACATTTATTCTTAATATGCACGCATCGAAAAATCAATTTAGTCTTATTTGTCCATCTGTCCTTTCCTTGAAACTCCAATTAAACCCTTAAAATTTCGCTCATGTGACAACCTATGGTCTTACATTTTTTTCTGATTAGCTTCGTTAGGTAAAATTCGGAAATCAAGAAAAACGGTCCAGGGATTCGCAATTTGGAGATATACAAGAACCTAAAAATTTTTACTTGTCGCTTGCATTCACTATTTTGATTACCGCAAACTTATAGTTAACCTTACAGAAGCAATCACCAAGGCGTTGGGAAAGTGAATGGCTCCAATAAGCCCACTAATGCTTTTGCAGTTACCGAAATACTTAAAGATGTGAGCTTTTTTTATTGCTTATGTGCGAACGTCTTGCAACGTCTCTTTCAATCTTATTCGCCTTCTTTTGTTTTGTTTTCCTTAAAATTTATATCAAATGCTTTATAATGCAAATTTTTATTCAACAAAAAAAAAGTTATACTGCAGTTAAGTCGACCTTATAAATAACTAACATTAACTTATCGATGATATTGGATTAGAAGCTAAAGCGCAGAATCATTTATTTCATAACCATTGCACACCGCATTGAATACTTAATATGTCGTACTTGCTTTGAATCATAATTTTAGGCAAATTGGGAGCACTGCTCATATAGATCAGAAGCTATGCCAGCTTATTCGGAAAAGGTGAGAGCATCTTTTCTCCAATTTAACTAATTTCTAAACATAATCCGAAGGTTTAGTTGGAGAAAAATTTTAAAACGTTACTTAAAGATCTAAAGCCCACCATTTCAAAAGTTTCAATTTTGGGAAAGAGAAGTAGCTGTCTTCTTGGCTAGTTGTGGGCGAGTCCATCGACAGATTCTCTGCAATTTTGAACTTAACCTAACGAGAGGAATAAAAAAAGTTTCAAAATGAAATTTGCTCTTCCAAACAAACTTTTGGAGGCCCAGTCGTCGGTTCAAGCGAAGGACAGATGGACATAGGAAACTAATTGAATGCAAAACTTTAATAATATCACGAATATATATACATATATATATATATCAATAATATATATATATACATAAATATCAAGAATATATAATATATAAGAATATATATATGCTTTATGTGCTTTATGTGTTGCAAACGTTTGGCGAACCTATTATACCCCTGGGATGTTTGCAATAATATCAATAAAACTGAGCGAAAAGCTATATATATATATATATATATGTGTATACAGTCTGTACGTTTGTACTGTTGCTATTTCTTATAAATAATACATACATAGACATAAATATGTATATCTGTCTATCATGTTACATGTTCACCTTGTGATAAAGACGGGATTTGGCGCATGCGCGTTTGTATTCCATGAAGAGACCAAAATATAGCTGTATGCAAATGCATCTGTCAATGTAAACATCGATCAATTTGTTGTAGATCTTTAACGTAAATAACATGTCTCACAGTTTACCACTTTCCACGACTGCCATGCATACACAAGCGATGTCGATAAAAAGATATTGAAAAAGAAATTTTTCTTCTTTACTTTTTTTGATACTACGGGCTTTTAAGCGTTAAACCTTTATGTATATTTTATTGCTGTTTTTGTAAAAACACATATTTATAAAATTTTACGGCCACTTCAGACAGGTATGTGCACATCGATGTGTCCTCCTTTTGAAAAAGAAGCGCATGATCTTCGAGTGGAGTTCTTTTGTTAAATACTTTCTGGAAAATAGCGAAGATTGCTTTTTTTTCTAGGTTGCCAGCAGGTCGAAGTAAAAGTCATTAAATTCTTTAAAATTGATTTAAAAAAGGCGTAATTGCGACAGTCGACTAAACAAACTTTTACACTAATGACGCCAATGTTTATAATTAAAGTTACCCTTTAAAACTGTCAAAATATTAAGGAGTACGAATGGCCCGACAGGCATGGCTCGCAATCAACCTAAGTGGAGGTCATTTTAATATATAAACGTGCATATCCTTAATACAAGCGATCTCTCGTTAAAGTCTTATTAACGAATTGCTCAACGCATTGCTTTTCATTAAAACTATTCTGTGAATTTTTTACGCAGCAAGCCACATACGTGTCTGTGCATTTCCACACGCTACGTCTTCGCCATGCTTTACAGAGTGATTAAAGTGGATGTAAAGTAAGAAAAACAAGTTTTCTAAAAAATATAAAAATAGCTTTGCCTGTCAACTTTCTCGGTATATTCCCACAATCACCGTATTCGCAATTATCTCAATCTGATCTCTTAAGGCATTTTAATGCTTAGCCAAACTAAAATTGCGACTATTTTAAAACCGTATGACGTTTCATAACCTTATCAATTTCGAGTCGACAGTCCAATCTGCCTTGACATTTCAGCTGCTCTTAAGTCATTTACTAAATTTTTCCAACAAAGTCAGCCTGATAGTAATGCTTCTATCTTTTTTTTTCTTTTCTTTATTGTAATGTTCCAGGCGGCCAAAGTAGCCATTAACAGATGGCGGCACAAGTACAAGCACAAGCTCTCTCCTTATACATCAAAAGGTCTATGGCTAAACTTTTCCTTGTCCTTTAATATCTTTCCCAGGCAACAAAATGTGTTTTATTCTCTTTCGTTTTTACACCCTAGACCACTCGTCGTACAAGGGTATATTAGGGTATATTAAGTTTGTACGGATGTATGCAATACTCAGAACCATTTGAGATAGACACGCCTTTTACTATATTCATTGATTCTTAATCGATTTAAGCTTCTCTGTCCACCCATCCGTCTGCCTTGCACACCGTCCGTCTTGAGCTCGCTCTGGAGGTCGCAAGCTTTGATGTTTTGATATAATTTGATATACCCAAGTGGCCCAAAGCCCAAAGACGAACGTCATTCAAGAAGAGAAAATGATGGGGAAAGGGTTTCTCGACCACTTCCCATATAACGCATCATTTTGAAAAGTTCTTACCTGAATATCTGTAAGGTAATGTAGGGCATTTAATGGTAAGTCGTGGTGTGCACTGTAGGGCTTTTATTCGCTTTCGTTTTGTTATAATCGTCGCATCGATATTAGAGTTAAATCCATTCCTAACAGCTTTTAAAAAAGACCTTTTTAAAAAAACGCTGTTGCTTTAAAACGTAGCTTTGTTATCAACAGTTCGTATCTCTTGATAAAGTGAATTATCTCTCACTCAGCAAATAAACGTAAAGTGTTTGTTTCAGTTCATGTCATTCTGATAACATCTTTGTTGTTTCCTTAGTTGCTCCGCAACGTAGCCATTTAGCCAGGCTGTCCTTGGCCGCGAACTTTGCTGCAAATTGTCATTATATGAATAAATGTAGGGTGGCGTAGGGTATTTAATGATGGGTCATGGCTCACTATAGTGTTCTCACTTGTTTTAATTTAACTTTTATAAATAGTAATAATAAAATATATAGACACATATAACAATAGTAAAACACCCCATCAATCACTTAACGTCTAATTTTGAAGGCATTTGAAATGATTGCCTTTCTGCTTATTTGTCTGCTAAAACGAAAGGTGTGTCGTTCATTTAAATAAAATATTGATGTTGCTAACGAATTGTTTGCTATTCTCCCAAGCGGATTATGAATTTTATCAGTAATCCAATCAGCAATAGTGGAAAAGTTTAACGAGGCGCGGAAAACATTGTTTTTGGCTTACACTTACACTAGTTGTAATGAGAACGCCAGCGGAAAAACATATTTATAGGTCAAAACACTACCGTAAATGAAAATGCATAATAAGTTTTCTTTGACATATGTGACCAAATGTGACCCATTTTGAATTCCTCCTAGTCGTGGACAAGTGTTAGTAAAAAATATAATTGGAGTGAAGTTATTCGTCACAATTTATCTGCAAACAAATCTTGATTTCTGCATCAAGACCATAACCCATCCATTGATTCTTCTTTCGAGAATTTTTCATCACCTGCTTTAGCTTCTTCGAGTTTTTAGCTAATTTTGAAACTTTTAAAATTTCTCCCGAAAAGTCTTTTTAATTCGATTGAAGAAAAAATGGGAGTCGAAATACATGTTTTAGCTGGAAGTAAAGAAGCATATCACAGTTAGAGGGCTGACGACGTAAGAGAAAAAATTTGCGATATCGCTCTACGTAGTTAAGAAAGTCTTTCTCTGTTTTCATTACAGAATACCCATAGAGTATGCGACGACAACAAATCCGCCTTTGCCTTAGTACAAGAGCAAAAACTTCAATACTTTCTGTCACAGGTTTTCAATCGGTAGACCTAATGCAAGAACTGCCGCGAGAAGATATTCAAAATAAAGAAGATTTTAATTAAAAGAGATGCAATGACGATGAAGAAAACAATATCACGCTCACGTCAGCATTATTTCATCTGATTAAACAGATTAAAAGCAAAATAGGAACAAGTCGTTCCTTTAAGACCGTACACCATTTCGTCTAATACAGCGTAGAGCAATTTATGGTCGCTAATATTTTTCTTGAAAAAACATGTCATTCGTCAACTATCTCCATGAAGAAATACCGTAAATTAAACGATGTTGCCATAGTTCGCGTGAAAACCTTTACATGACAGAGAATACGGATGAATGTTGTCCAAATGGAACACAATCGATCGCCCCACACTAATTCATATAGCGACTTGTGGAAGTAAGGCGGCATGTGGGAAGCAGTCGAAAAAGCAGCATTTTCAATAGCGTGCATCATCGAAATATCTTAAAAGCTGCGATATGTAGGACGGACGGATAGACAAACATACATCGATTCGGAAAGTGATTCTTCACAATAAAAGATGTATCTATCCCAAGCTCTACTGAATTTTGCATACATGCTCGCAAATTTGCTATGCCTTTGTACCACACGTAATAAAGAAGAAGCAAAATATAAATTTTCATTTATTCATTTCAGTGATGCAACTACGTATTAATATTTGTTTAATCTCAAAAAATTTTTAAACGCAATGCTAGTGATTCTTTGAAACAATCTTTAACTTTCAGTGACTAGCTCTTAGGAAATAAAATAAAGCTTTTATAAACTCCACCAATCATTTAAATAGTGCAAGTAAAGTTTTTACCTACAAAAAAGGAAAAAAGACATGAACTTTAATAGCGAAAATTAAAGGTCATTACCTCAGTTTCTCTCCTTTGTGTCTGACAAAGCATCAATCATTTGGCTCTTACTTTAGGGAAAACTACTACAAATAAGATAAAATTTCCCAAAACACAATTAAAGGAAATACGAAACAGATACATATATACATATATAAAGACGCGCATATACAGACACATTTGCATAAACATACATGAATACATACATTTTTTTTCGTCTGAACCACAACTAAATTGTTTGCATATCGAATGGAATCATGACGAGTACTCGCTTATGCACGAGATATGATGATACAATTTTTGCTTTTGCTCACGTTAGGGAATTTGTTTATACCCAAAAATTCATAAAAGGTTTTTAACTTAAAGCAACTGACAGATGTGTAAGTACGTGACGGAAATTTCCGAAAACGAAATGTAATATTTATTCGGGAAGCGAATATTCAGCTCGATTACATGCCAGCGCAGAGAGGAAATAGTATTGAGTTTTTCATAACAATTCACAAGCAGTTGTTACTAATGATGATTAAAGTCAATGTGATTATCAAGTTATATCATGAGGCGCCTAAAGGCATACTATAGAAAATACACCATAAATTATTTAGAAACATTTACGAAAACGCTTATTATTAATAATACTAAAGAAGAGAAATTTTTATTACCATTCAGACAGTCAAAGTAAAGGTTTACAGCAACAAGCAATCACGTATGCGCTTACAACAATTTATCGATACCTTACGACCCGATATCTATGTGATGAAAAAACGAATGCTTGCCTGTCACCCTCTAAGTTGATTTATGTATTTCAATCTATTCGCTTGTCAAGCTGTCTTATCGAAAAGCTTTGAAAATTTTCTAAGCTTGAAGACACATCTTGTGCAGAAAGTATTCGAAATACTTGACGAAAACCATTTATTCGTCATCATTATTTTGCAATATAACAACGCTAGTGCTGGCGCTCTCCACCCTTTTTGTCTGAAGCCACTTTAATAAATTTTTCTTAAATTGGAATACAGCGGAATAGGCCACCAGGCTTCAATGTTGTTAACGTTTACGGCAGGGAGTAGACCACCAGGCTTCAACGCTGTTAACGTTTACGGCAGGGATGTCGTGATAAAAACCAGCTTCACCACGTATTTTGGAAAACCAGGGCCGCCCTGCATGTAATCGACTGCTTATTAGCTGCAGAGCAGCGTTTCTTATTTTGGTACTTGCTGGCCATATCACTCTTTACGCAATTACTCGCATCAAACAGAGAGCATAAGCTCGGCCATATAAATAACCAGCTTCGCTGTCCATATTAACAGTTTGCTTACTATGCAGCATGATTTTTTCGCTTCTGTTTATCGTAATTTGTCCATTATTTACCACCCGTCACAAGTCAGCATGGCCGTCTTTCGAAAAAAATGGGAAAAGTAAAGCTCTCTATAAAGAATAGCTTTTAGTCGAGTCATACAAAGCTCGAAACATCAAAACATTTCAACGGGAAAACATAGCCATTGGTATGAGGCTTGAAAAATTTACAGTGAGAAGGAGAAGTAATAGCGGCAATCAATACGAGGGCTACGCTCTCTGCTTTATTTGGCGGAGAAAATAAGAAGTGAAGATATTAAGAAATGTTAAAGGAATGAAACAAAAACAAGAAGCGTAAGGTGTTTGAAAGCGAACATCACCAGAATATGAAACGTGCCAACAGTGGGATTAAAATTCCTTAATAAAACTACTCGTTTTCACATCGCAAAAGCAGCACAAGAAAGCCTTGAGCTAAAACTAAAAATCCGTTGCAGGCGACTTTTACCTTTTTAGTTACATTTAGTTAAATTTAAATTTACTTCCTCCAGAAAAATACTCTAACTCTTTACTTTCAAATTTAAAAATGTACATATTTTTCAAGAATCATTTCTTAAAATTGTGCAAAAGTGTTAAACTTCGCACACCAACGTACCTCACTCATTCCGTTTCCTTTTTCCACTAAAAGCGTATATTATTATACACACATGGATGTGTTGAAAGCCTGAGTGAAAACATCATAAAAGCATATACTGACTGATGTCGACGACAGCCGGCAAATGTAACTAATGGAGTCTTAAGAAGTTTAAAATGAAATACTGAACAAAGACAGAAAGGCCACAGTGTCAGTTTAAACCGAAATTGTAACACTCACCGGTAAATAATTTCGGAAGAAATCTCGAAACCAATTTCATGCGATGAGACTTTTTAAATATTTAAATATTTAAAAGTTACAATGATTTACGTAAAGCCAAAACACTATAGTGGGCCACAATCTAGGCTTAAGTACTAAACACCACCCTACAGTTACTCATATGACGGATTTTCAAAATAACGCGTGATGTGGGAAGTGATCAAAAAGATGGTCGGATCGGGACCATTTTCGATTTCGTTCGCTCTTGCGACACAATACTTCATTGCATCAAATTTCATCACATCTCAAAAATTGCGGCCGGTAGGCTCAACATAAGAGAGCTATACGGACAGACAGACAAAGGAACGAGCGGCAGGCGGATAGATAAGTTTACATCGGACCAGGAAGTGAGTCTAAATAGATTGGTATAATAAAAGGTGGGTCCTGCGCAAATTCTTCTAGATGTTGCATACAACACCACAGGCTTAATATGCCCTTGTACCACAAGTGGTGTCAGTTCCAAAACCATTCCAGCGGTATATGCTATAGGTGTTGCAAACCGAAAAATAAAGTTGCATTCATTTAACTTGGATCGAAAGTAATAATACCGGGAAGTGATTTATGCGCCACAAGAGAACACAATTAGCATGGACGCAAATACGCATATAAGGGACGCAAGACGTAGTTTTTCATATCAGAAAATCTGAACACTGTATTTTAGAGGCAAAGTAGCAAATATTAAGTTAAGTAAATGGTTCCGGCAGAGCCGCAATTTTAACTGAGAACCGCAGTTGCTATATAGCTGTCCTATCCAGTTGATTTATTCTATTCTACTGCTCGTATACAGTATTGAAGGCATCGTATAACATATACAATCGTATACGTTCTTTTCTTTTGACAATTTGAAAGGGCTCCCCATAATCGATGGCTTAGACTGAAAACCAACGTTACCTTGTTTTTCCCCGCAAGACTTTTTAGTAAACTTGAGGCCATTGTTATTTGCCTGAGTAGCCGAGCACGTGAGACAAAGGACTACTAAGTCATTATTCGCCAGTTTAAACCTTTGGTCGTAGCTAGAGTGAGTGCTAAGCTGGTAAAGGTGGAACTCTTATCGTTTGGGCACACACCCACTATGCTGCGACCCGATAACTCCCTATTTCTTTCACTTTTCTCCCTTTTTTCTAGCAGTCACGGTGTAGCACGAGTAGGGGAAACTCCTGAGCGAAGAGAACGACTGCAACGATGAAGCAGACATACCGGAGATGCTTATACCGCAATAAGCGGCAGACACAGAGAATACACCAAATACCAAACACTACTCTAGGCATTCTGTTCAACATTTTCGTACAACATAGCAATTACAGTACGGAAACACCATATTTACAAAATCCCAACAAAGTTTTTAATACAAATCGGTGCCAAAAAAAAAAATGACCATAAGAAAAATTAAAAGTGAAAATAAACATGAATTAGATGTAAGGTGCATAGATGCTACTTAGTGAGGTTTCCGTTGAGTGTCTCATGACACATAAAATTGTCATTCTTAGCCAGACAGCGTACCGAGTTAGGGCATACTAATCAGAAAAATAAAAAGCAGTTCAAAGTGTGAGTTAAGATAAAGAGCCCGCTTTTAATATTTTAAGTATCCATAATACGACCAATTACTCACCGGATGTCACTTAATCATGGTAGTCAGACAGAAGAAAGGAAAGAGATTGGATGGTAGAGGTCGGTGCGTGCCCATTGGGACACTTACCGGGTAAGCACTCACTGTAGCTAAGTAAACTCTACCTGATTTGAGATTCAGATCCCGCGAAATACTGAGTTGTTTGTCGCGATTCTTACTTAATGGGCTTCTCACACTTTTGCTCTCTGAACGTTTGCTTTTGTGCGGCGTCATGCCAAGAAGCCAAGATCGTAAAAATGAAGAGCAACGCTACTGCTGTTATTGACAACAGGAGTGCCAAAAGTCCCGCAGATCTTACTCGCTCTTGTTTTGAAAAATTTCTTAGCCGCTGTCGTCGTTTAGTGTTATGATCTTAAGTTTGAAAAAATTCATTAAGAATTCTTTGCCATATGTTATATGCGTACAGCGCTTGCCCGAATTCTAGCTCATAACTAATGACGTTTGAAGTATTTTGATTCCAAGAAGTTTTGATTACATGCCATAGCGCTTTTGTGAAGTAATTTATCATCAAATCCTATTTTATGTTATTTATAACCAATTGACGTTCAAAGTAACACAATTTTAAGGGCTTGCAAATGCTATTTCATTTCTTACCTAAGCAATCCAAGGGTTTTTTTGTTTTTTCCAGCACGCTTGGTATTGCGTCATCACCCACAATATTAAAGTAATTTATCACGGAGTCCTAATTCATAGTTTTCGCTTATACGGACATGTATTGTGTGCGCTTTTAAAGTACAACATGAGCATAAATGTGTCCCCGTTATACTTAGCAAGCAGTGAAATATACATCATTATGAATAATAAAAATTTCAATGAAACTTTTATGAGACCACATTTTTCGCAATTTCATTTCAAATTAAATTCATTTATTCATTGTTACATTCGCGATAAGCGGGTTCGTTCTTTTTTCTTTTTTTTTTTTTTCTGGTGATTTAAACAAAAACCATAATGCCAACGGCATACAGCGTCAGCTTGAAACCGGAAACGCGTTTCTATTTTTCGTATAAAAATGAAAAAGCCAGTGCCATTGGTAGTAGATACGGAAAAAGCTTGATTTACTGTTAGGTAAATGGTTTTTTTTTTTTTTCCTTCGCAACCATCCATTTAACCATTTTATATTTACGTACTCACGCACCGACACATTATCCGGTTCCGGCTATTATGTGTATTGTTTTATTCGTTTTATAAAGGAAGTTACGAGCTGCTTAAAAATGGTTAGGCTTTCGACGAAACTTGAACGACTTTTTTTTTGGGACAAAGGCTCAAATTTCTACACTTTTTCCACTTATGTGTATGTGTTGTTCATTTGGCAAATGTATTATAATTAGCTTTTTCAACCTTTTAACGAGAGGGTAGCTACTTATAACAAGGGAAGCGCGTTTATAAAAAGGCTGTATACGACTTGGCAGAAGTTCGTAGCACCTGGGGATAGGCATCTCCCTCTTGCCCCATCTATAGGAGATGTACACTAAATGATTGATGCTATGGAGAGAAAAAAAACAAGTACAAACACTACCCTGCCATTAAATACCCTACACCATCTTGATTAATACCGTTATTCATGTAACGACTTTTCAACATAACATGTCATTTGTACACATATACATTTTTTTTAATACAAGAAGCGAAGAAAAGGAAAGAAAGAGGGAGTACTCACTATAGCTACCGAGTACTCACTATGGCTACAACCAAAGCAAACTCTTTCACACTGAGATTCGAACCAGCGAATCCTGACTTAGTAGTCGCGATTCTTACTTATTCTGCTCGGGATGTAGTGGAAAGACTGGTGCGATCGGAACTATTTTGAATAGCGTTTGTCTTTGAGCCAAAACAAAATTTCTCAAAAGCAGCGATCAGTAGGTTAAACACAAAAAAAAGGGCGGACGCACAGACGGACGGAACAGATTTAGATCTACTTGCATAATAAATGAGGGACCTATTTTAAGTCATACTGAGTGTTGCATACATCCATACAATCTTAATGTAGGCTTGTTTTACAAGCGATGTATGGTATAATAAATAAGCAAATAAATAAATTATTGATATATCGAGTGAAAAGATCTTGTCTTCACCTTGTAGCCAAACGTGGCACAGCTATACGAACATGAAAAATACTCTGAAATATAACGTTTTTCAAGTTGTTTCGCTACACAATATTAGTTCGTGAGAAAAGCAACGATGCTGCGACCATAACTTTTTAATGAAGTTAGTCTGGGTATGCCACTCACAGGCTAATATACCGATCAAAGAAAGCAAAAGGAATTTTCTTAACAAGAATTTGTTGAGTTTAATGCAACAAAATACAGAGCTTGACTCTAATTCGTGAAGTTTAAACTAGGATTACTAATCGCTCTTTAAGTGCATACAAACAATAACAACGTTTATTTATGTTTATTTATTTATTTATTTATTTA